>JAJLUJ010000148.1:8872-30771 GCA_030564235.1 Blastobotrys elegans
ACCAAGCAGCCACAAGGTCGTGAACAAATAGTGGACTATTTTATTGATGGCGATGACTTGCGAGAAAACGACCATGGTTACGGACCTGAGCAGCACCCTTTTTTAAGCTCTGCGCACCGCCGTTAACTTACTCTCCCCTCACTGTGCT
Source organism: Blastobotrys elegans (assembly GCA_030564235.1). Classification (NCBI taxonomy): domain Eukaryota; kingdom Fungi; phylum Ascomycota; class Dipodascomycetes; order Dipodascales; family Trichomonascaceae; genus Blastobotrys; species Blastobotrys elegans. The sequence goes on from JAJLUJ010000148.1 coordinate 9,021, forward strand.
TATGTCTGTTTCATATCTACATACATACATACAAAAAAAAAAAAAAAAAAAAAATTTCCCCTGCTTACACAGTCTTTTGGAGTTTGCGAGTCAGGAACGCGGCGCCCACAGCGGTCAGCGTGCCAATCTGCATCGTCAATGCTATTGATCTCCCGCCATCTCCCGAGCCGGGTTTGGAAGGCAGATGCTCTTTAGAGTTGTCTGCCTGTAATATGCTAAAAATGATAAACGACCCCATTGTGGAGACAAACTGAGGCAACGTGATTGCCACGTTATGAATGCCGAGGTAAATCCCCGACCGGTTCTGGTCCTTGCGCTGTAAATCCTCCACGTCGATATCATGTTGTTCAGTATCGTCAATATCAAACTCGCCGTCATCGTCGCTACCACCCAGCTCATAATCGTCCAGGTTTGCAAGCTCGTAGTCGCTATTCGGCAAAGACGCCCCGCCATTCTGGACTTTGTGAATCTCTTCAGCCAGTAATGCAAACGGTGCCCATGTCGTGACAGCCCACGAGAAGCCGTACAAGCCTACTACAGCGGTCGCCTGGCCTACTGATCTAACAAATCCAGTCATAAACGAGCACAACGCGTACACTACATGCGACAGAATCCACAGCGTGGTCAACCTCCATCCCTTTTTCCTCAGCAATTCAGGCAGTACCAACGAGCACAACAACGAGACAATACTAAACACCATCAGCGACATTGACCCCACTCTAGCCAGGTTCCCCACTTGGTCCTTATCTGTTGACGTGTCCAGCGTGGCCGAGTATTTGATGTAAACCTCAGACACCCATGTTGACGAGTAAAAAAGAAATGTAAACCATCCATACCACGCGCAAAGCTGAATCTGAAGGATTACAATCATACGAGGAGGAAGGGACGTGATTGCCGTGAAAAGCTGGCGAAACACGTCGCCAACCTGCTGCATGAGCCGCACCGGTGGTTGAGATGATTTGGGTGCCATAATGATCCGTTCGGATACCGACAAACATGTGACTGTAGACGCTAGCATGAGCGACAGGGATGAGATTATACACAGCGATTTAAGCTGCGTGTTTCCCAGCCACCCGTCGAATAACGGGACAAGGTCTAGATACCCGGCAAAGTAACCGAGCAAGTGCCCAACCGCAATCATCCGGCCAGCCCAGCCGTTGCCCTGTTCCTGTTTGGATTGAGGAAGCGTATCCACAATAATAGCACGACAACACGCCTGTACCGCGTTGATGGCGAAATCCGTCAAAAACACGGCCATGACTGCTAGAATCATGGTGAGAAGCTTGGATTCTACGAGAATGGACACAATGGACTCGGCCCATGCCATTGTAATGAGACCAACGCAGACCAGTATTGACCCCAGGAGGATGTATGGCCTACGTCTTCCGTATTTGGACGTTGAGTTGTCGGATAGCACCCCAACCAGCGGCTGCATTAGGAGCCCGGATAACGGGCCGACGACCCAGACCAGACTCAGCACTGTTTTGCTCATGCCAAGTGACAGCAGGTACACGTTCACATAGGACATTTCCACGCCCCACGTGAACTGCAGCCCTGCTACACACACCGTCAGCAGGAAAAACTGCGTGAATTCATGCTTGCCTCTAATCAGCTGCTGCTTTGTAAGAGCCATGGTTTTGTGTGTGGGTTAACAATTGGGAGAGAGAAGTGAAGCAAAAAAATAATAATAAAAAAAACAGCGCACAAAGGGAAAAACAAAAAAACCGCCCACCTATTTATATTTCCCAAGCTATTATTTCTTCACCATCATCAACCCCATCCACAACTATGGACGCAGCACATCTTTACAAAACAATCACAAAAAGCTTATCAACGACGGAGGAAAAGGCGACGGGTGAATTGGGAAACGGCATGGACGCGTGTGCTATTGCAGTACATGCGTGGGCGCTGCATGTCGGGCTGCTGCACGAAGAGAAGGGATTCAATATCGACACTGTCCAGCCACTCGATTCAACATGGAAACGAGGCGCGCCAAACTTTTATTCGTTTCGCTATTCGACAAAGAACAACAAGCTTCCTGTGGACGTGACCGTGTCGAAGCTAAGCAACCAGGCGGTGGTGAACGCCATGCTGGCTGGTACCAGTGTGTCGGTGCCAGTATCGCTCAGTGAGCTTGTAAATGATGCCTTTTTTGAACGGCCCGATGGCTCGGAAGAGCTGCGGGACGCGTACACCAGCGACGAGAAAGTGGAGGAGTTTGCAAACAAGCTGTCTGCTGAAATTTGGGCCAAACTGGACCCAAAAGATCAGCGGGCTTCAGAACGTATTGAGAAGGAGCGACAGGTGACGGAAGAGTTTAGCCGGACTAGCACACCTGGTATCCCTGCATCGCGGCCATTCACTCCGCAAATTGACCAGACTGATCCAACTAGTAATGCGCATAACCCAAATGCACCACCAGGCTTTGAAGATGAATATGAGATGAATAATTCGGGGGGAGTGGGGCGCCGGGTTCCTCAGCCAATGAACCCTTCGTTTGGTGATCGAGATTTATACCCACCTGGACTAGGGCCACACCCACCAATGCAACCATTTATGGGGCCGCCAAGTGGCTCTGGTGGTGGTGGCGGCGGCATGCACCCTACTTTTGACGACCCATTATTTCAGCAACCGGGCCGACATCTGGGCAACCCTAATTTGCGACCTCCAGGTGCCCGGTACGATCCTACCGGTCCAGGAGATTTTGGCAATGGGAATAACAACATGTTTATGTAAATGGGTAAATAAAAAAACGTAATTAACAAGAATGCGATGATATTAATGAGTACTTTATGGCTTGGAACTTGATTGGTACAGGATACTGGTGCGGCTCACACACACTTAACTAGGATAAATTCAGACTTGTAGATCCCCCTCCCGGCTTCCTAGCTACTTCCACGCAGACTTGGCCGGCCATGACTTGAAACCCATTTCTAATAAGTCCAACCAACTGATGGTGTGGGTTCATGAATGGTTCCGAATAAGAGTCCGCTATAAGAAATATTACCCGGCCGTCGAATCGCGATCATGGGCCTGTGCATGCAACGGCTTGGAAAACTTCCCTTGTTTCAGTTGCTCCTCCCAACAAATAACAAAAAACAAAAAAAAAAAGCGAAAAATAAAAATAAACTGTCGACATAGAACAGTTATCAAACATGAGTGCGAAGGAATTCTACAACCAACAACCTGTAAGTTCATGACAACACTTGCTTTCTAAAGAAAAAGTCAAAAATTACAAACTGGGATTAACAAATATAGAACCAACCTCAGGAAGCGTACGACGGTCAGCGAGGGTTCATGTCTGGGGGTGGCATGGGCGGCGGTGGCGGTGGATACGGTCAACAGCAGCCACAATATGGCGGCGGAGGCGGTGGACAATACTACCAGCAAGGAGGCGGCTATCCTCCTCAACAACAAGGGTACCCACCGCAGCAAGGTTATGGGTACCAGCAACAACCTGTCTACGTCCAACAACAACAACCATCAGGCGGTGGCGGTGGCGGTGGTATGGGCTGTTTGGGGGCTTGTTGCGTAGCGTTGTGTGCTTGTTGTATGTGCGAGACTTGCTGCGATATGTTGATGTGAAGAGACTGTTGATTAGGCGGCGAGTGGCCCGGCCGGCCTCAAGACTGCACTAGAAGAGGATTATTTATATATCTATAATACTTTAATGCTGATAATAATACCGTTTTTGATTTTGCATTGTTTAGGGATGGCCGATCTTATGGCGCCCCTGTAAAAACAAGCTATAGCGTATCAGTGCCCCTTGCATACGCATAGAATGATAATTAAGCGTGACCCTTATCTTAGATCATGCATTGGCGCAGTGCCGTTTCTGAACGGCTGAAACGTTCAAGCTTTGGTTCAAACCATACCATCCACAAACATGTCGTCCAAAAACCACTGCGAGAGAAGCAGGCATGTTCAAGGCAGAACCTAGCACTGACGTGTTCTCGATCACGTGTACGTATTGTTGATCGCTGTCCAGTCAAGTCGATCGGGCTCCAAAAAAAAACAGGAGAGTCCCCCATGGTACACGTGTCATGATGGTAATGCAGACGACTAGCTTGCCCTGTGAGATCGGTACGGTAATCTTTTGTCCTTCCGTCTAGTCGTGGTAAGAATTCTCAATATCCAACGGATTCTATTGGTGTGTTAACAATTGCTTAGTTAATTATAGAAGGGCTGGAGTTATGGCACGGTGTCGACTAATCCATGTTAAAAAGAATTCACCTCTCCGTACTTTTCCTCCAAGCTATCATACAAACGGCCAAAGGTGCCCTCGTACCACCCCTTGGCATCCTGCCACTCCCCAGCTGGCAGAGTTCTACTCATCATAAACAGCCACCCGCCAACGATTAGATCGGCATACGTAGCCTGCTGGCCGAGAATGAACGGCCCAGATGGGTCTTTTTGAAATAGCTTTGCAAGATCACCCAGCATTAGATGGAATGAATCAATCAGCTTCTCCCGCGCCTCACCTGTCACGTTAAAATCTTCCCAGCATGACAACCCGGTTCGACGAAGGAATTCATCCCTGCTAGCCTGACAGTCGAGAGGCAGATAATACCCCATGAGACCAACGTGGGCGGTGAATGTGGCGTCGACGTCCATATTAAACTTGGAGTACTCGTCATACTCCTTTGCCCGGTCTGATAATGGTGGTGCGGAGGCCCAGACGGGAAGGTCAGGGCTCATGGTGAAGTCAATCACCTGAGGCGGGAACAAATCGCCAGCACCCGAATCAGGGTATGTGTTGTTCAAATACACGGCAATATCAAACGAGTCTCCAATTTTTGAGTTGTTGCTTGAATCGACCAAGATTGGTAGCGTATAGTAGTCTGTACCGTCTGCAAATTTACGACAAGCGGGCAATTTGAGACCGCGACGAAATGTTGCAATATCAGGAAGCGAAATCCATGTAGTCGAGTACGCAATATCTTTAAAGTTCAAGGCCAATCGTGCTTTCCAGGGGTTTGGTGAACAACAGTTGGAAGCAACTGGCTCCCGCATGGCAATGTCGTAAAAATCCATGACTTTTGCTTTGATGATGAGTGGAGAGGGACAAATTGCGCACATTTTAAAGGCCCCCGCAACAGTCCGTTTGGCGCGCTGTTCAGACACGTGCTTCTCGTCACGATGAGTCATGATGACTAATCAATAATGCTCTTCACGTTAATTTTGGGTTGTGTGTTCCGATCGCGACTTCTAGCGAAAGAACCAAGACATGTTCTAAGCCGGATCGTCCAGCTCCGAACTGGACATGCTCCCGTCCGGGAGCACCTATACAAAATTCAGGCCACAGGTGTGGAAGACAATCTTTGTCAACTATGCGATGTACCTGACACCATTGAACATGTGCTACGTGTCTGCACAAAATACTGGACCCAAAGGAAAGAGTACAAAACTGAAAGTATGCAAGTGAGCGAGCTGCTAGATGACAAAGGGGGACTCAAGAAGCTAGCCAAGCTTGTGAGACACTTTGAATGGTAAAGACACCGCGGGCAAGAGCTGCCCAAAAAACAAAAAACTCAAAACTCTAGCCACCTCTACCCAGGTTTTTACATTTGCGAGAATGACGTTTCCCTGGTAGTTTTTGGATAATTCTGAGTGTCTGTATGAGAATTTTGGGAATATTTTGAACTATTATTATTAAACCTTTTTGAAATTATATAATCCAGGCCTGTGCTCTAAACAAAAAAAAAAAGTTGGGAGCCATTTGTAGCCTTAATAAATTTTTCATTCATTCATTCATTCATTCGTGTTCCGATCGCGAATGATCTCACTTCCACATTTGTATATCAGCGCTGCTGTTGAAACAGATTTTAAAATTGTTAAGACACCATTCTCAGCAAAATTCTCAAGTGTACCTTATTGGGTTAAATTTTCCTTATGTTGTTTCTGAGACACGCGCCTAAACCGGCGTTAGGTATACCGGGTGCGGTTCTTTTCAAAGATGCTTATTTATTTAACACGGCAATTCAACTCACTATATCTATAGTATACCGGGCTCGATCCGATACAGCCAAGTACAGGTTGGGCCTAGGACCTCAGCAGCATTGCTAGCAAATTTTTTTTTTTTTAAATGGAAGCAGTTGGAAGCATTGAAAGACGATATAAAACAGGTTGTTCACGGCGTTACTGCATGTCTTCCTGTTTTGACTATCTGGGTACCAAATCCCAGATTAACCAATTAGCGATGATGCGGGGGAAGAAAAAAATAAATTCCAATCCCAATTAATTGCAAGCCACACGACAATTTGACCTCGTTAAATTTGGCGCCACACCCACTTTTTCTCTTTTTTTGGACGACATATATTTATAGCTAGCAAATGACGCTAAAAGACACCGACCCGAATACCCTAACCCGAGTAGGCCGCAAATCATGTCTCAAACGGGTTGCCGGTGATAGCACTATGGCTACAAACGTACCCACTACAGAGACTACAGACACGCCAAAACGTGTACACTACACGCCCACCACCAACTTTGACTCCAAAGCGACCCCACCCACCTGCAAATCAGATATGCTACTTACCCAAGCCGAGCAGCTTGCCAGCTCCCCGTACGAGCTGGGTCTAATGCGCCAGCAGATCATGGCCAGATCCCCCGTCTACCCAAACACCCCATCGCCAACCGCGCCCTCAAGCAGCGACGTCTATGAGTCGTACGGAGGAGGATCAAGCTCGACGATGATACCAGCCCCGCAAAACATACCACTACACGACTCATCGATGCGATCGCACCATTACCAACCCGGCGCGACAAAGACACTAGGACGCCGTAACAAAAAGTCGTACATCTACATGCTGGAGTGCCGCATCAATGAGCTCGAGAAAGACCGCGAAACCTTACTAAACGTGTATAAACAAGCTGCTGAGCAGCTGTACGAGGAGCACGACGTGCGGAAACGAGCCGAGGCTAAAGCAGAGAGTTTGGGGCTGAGATTGCGCATCAGCAAGGCCAAACAACGAAGCATGGACAGCCAGATGGAACAGATTGTGTCTCAAATGAAAAAGCAGTTTGACGAGTACACTGCTGCCGCCGCCTCCTCCACAGAGAGAACCAGACTTGAAGTAAAGAACCCAGATTATATCCATATGGCTGAGCTAGACTCAGACTACACTTTTGATAGCATTAGCTCGTTGTAGATCAATACACACACCTGAGCCGCACTAAAGCTCGGCCCCCAAATTTTTGCCCGAGAAGGAAAGGAGGCGCCCAATACTTTTTTCCCAACGCCAAAAAAACTCCCAACTGAAAGTTTTCACCACTACAAATCCACTCCCCCCCGACTTGCACTCAACCACACGACACAGGGGAAGGACAAAAAAAAAAAAAAAAAAAAAAAATACCTAGACAGAGTAAATGGCCAAAACAAAGCCAAATGTACGTGACAAAAACACCGCACCATGCTAACGTACAAAAAAACACAGGATCTTGCGAGGCGACTAGGCAGCGGGTCAAAGCAGCCCAAACCACGCACCAACTCTCCTCCACCACCAGTGCAGAAGAAACGGACGAGCACATCATCCATTGACAAATTCAACGCATTAATCCAACGCGACAGAACAAACGCGATCAAAGCCCGAACTAACAACGACAAGGTGTCCAAGAAGCAGCACCATGCAAACACACACACAAATACAAACACAAACACAAGCACAAGCACACACACAACCACGTCGACGGGCCCACGCAGAAATACATCATTGCCTCCATCAGGGCCCAGGTCGAATCGTGCGAACCAGTACCAGCGCGAGAAGGATAGGAATAGAGACCGTCGCTATAATGAACAGCTGCCGCAACCTGAGCCTGAGCCTGAAATTGTGATTGATGATGAGGAGGAGCTGCCACCGCCGCCACCACCACCACCAGTAGTAGAACCAACTCCACCTCCGCCAGTAGTAGAACCACCTCGAAAACGGCTCAAGATTCGCGGCGTGGGAACACCCACATCTGTACGCTTAACCCACCTCGATAAGGAAACGACGGTGGGCGATCTAACCGAAATACTACGGCAGTTTGACCTCACGGTGATGAGCATCAACCTCTCGCCCGTGTTTGACGAGCTGGAGGCCAAGTACTCTTGCGCAGTGATTATGTTCAAGAACCGCGAAGAAGCGTTGACATGTGTGTCCAAACTGAACGGCGTGGAGGCTGACGATTCCGGAATCCCGCTAGTAGCTGAGATTGTTTCTGCGGTGGCTGGTAAAGAGACGGCGGCGGCGGCGGCGACGGCGGGCGGCTCGCCACAATACGCCTCATCCTCGGCCTCGCCCCAGCCTGAGCTACAACAACATCAAACTCGGCCTATCATTGACTACTCACGTGTAAACTCTCCGCTGAATCGGATTGTACGGAGCCGCGTACATGACTCGAATAACATACGGTATATAAAAGGGCGTGGGTTTTTGAACAGGTCGTAGAAGTTAATTTAAAAAAAAAATTAAAAGTTTCAAAAAATTCTTTCTTTGTTGACAACCACTTTTTTTCCTTCCTTTCATCACAATGGTATCACTAAACTTTAACGGCTTTTACTCACCAGTGGGTGGGTTCAGCCGGCTAGTCGCGCCGACCATTGCTATCCACAATGCGCCATTCAACCGGTTTGGCATTGCACTGGGCGGTCGAACCACTGCTATTCGGCTCAAGGACGGAACGTCTGTAGCTGTCTACAGTCCAATCCCGTGGGGGCCGGAATCTGAAAAAATGCTGGATCTGATTAAATCTCGCAACGTCAAGTATCTTATCGCGCCAGATATTGAACATCACCTGGGGCTGGATTCGTGGAAGGAGCAATTCCCCGCTGCCGAGGTTGTGGGTGTGTCGCCACTGGCACGTAAACGGAAAGGCAAGGGCGCGCTGATTGATTATCAGTTTACTAGCGCCATGGCAAATACTGTTGTACGAGGAGACCCGCTGCCGGCTCAGCTTGCCGAGGAGTTTGAAGCGGTGTATATCAATGCCCACCGAAACAAGGAGCTTGTGCTGTTTCACACTCCAACAAAGACCATGATCACTGCTGATTTGTTCATCAACACCCCGGCGTACGAGCAGTATAAGGATTCTGGAATGAGCCCGACTGGTGGGCTGTCCTACATTACCAATTTCACGTCTATTGATTCGTCGTTTTTGAAGGTTGGCATCCAGGTGTTGCTAAAGAAGGATAAGGCAATGCCTGGGTTGAAGGCGATTAGTGAGAATTGGAATATGGACCGGATTATCATGTGTCATGGGGAGGTTATCGAACACAACGCAAACGACAAGTTTGACAAGTTTTTTTTCTCGTAATTGAGTGTATAAAGGTCTTGTTTCTTAAAAATAAAAAATTAAAAAAAAAAAACACATGTTTTTTAAATTGTTGTCCTTATCTTGTATTTTTAAAGGCCCGCGGAGATGATGCGGTCGATGATCAACGGCCGGCTTATACGTCAATCTGATCAGTTGCAAGCTATACATCCATATATATATGGGCAAAGCATGCCGATCGTTCAACGTATATATCCGGATAAGCCTAAAGGATGCGGAGTATGTTTCTATATATATGCACATGTATATATACCACCGGTCGTCGTATCAATTGACCAACATCACTGTATATATAGTTATAGCTAGAGCTAGCTAGCTCGAGATATATATATCAAGGCCGCCCGGGCTGTGCTATTATAATTAATTATATATATATTAATTACATAAATATACATATGCATACCGCTATATATATATAGCTAGCGTACGTACGTATTTCTATATCTATAGATAAATTTCATCCGATGATCGTCTAGTTGGTCAATATTATAATATATATATATATATATATTGCAACCTAGCGCTTGTATAATCTATAACATAAGCTATATATAGCTATAGCTAAGCTAGCTAGTTTATAGCGCTTTCGCGATATATATATCGTACGTATACGTACGTTCCATAGAGCTCGGACCGCGGGCTAAATCAGCCTGCATGCATGCAGGTGCGTATAACGGGGAATTCATGTATACTATATCCTTAATATTACTGACATAATCATACTTGCTCCACCATAAGACCTGCATCGGGTGCTTCAATCTTGCAACTTGCCATATATATGGCCAAATATTACAGCGCTAGATAGCCAGCGCTGCCATCCGGCCGGCCGGAAGCTTAAAAGTGCACATTCATATATATATAATGTATACCGCGGTATTGTTTGCGCAGTAATCTCCTGCAACTGTATAGAAATGGGTATACTTAATGCACGCCTGACATTTCAGGAGACACAGGGTTGGGTTGGGTCGTGCGGCGGCCGACTTACCCGCAAATATAGGACTACATGTATACAGAAACAGATAGGGGCTCACGCACTTACGAATTCTTCTACAGTATATAATAAATGTCGCTAGCCTTGACTAACGTACGAATATATACCATATTATATAAACCTGAGTATGACTTGCTTTGCTAGCTTAGTGTTAATTGAGTAACCATGCGCATACGCGAATTCAAGGACCTTCATGGGTTTTGGTACTGGCTTTACAGCTCATTTGGTAATATTATCGGTCCATGTCAACGTTTTTGACTGGGGTGATAACATATCGAAATCACTTCAAAGCTTAATGTCAGTGAGACTCTAGCGCACTACTGTACACATAGTCCTTACATTTATTGGACGATTCCTGGATGCGGCCAAACCCGTTTCCACCACCATGCATGGCGCCATTGTTGTCTTATAAGATCGATCGTTCTTTCGCTGACTGTTCACTATGCAGTCATGACTTGGGTTTTGAGAAAAAAATTTTCCGCACCAACGCTAGAACTGTGCCGGACGGCCCGGTTAGATTTCGACCGCGACCGGTCGGTCGTTTTAAGTAAGCGCTGTGTGTATGTCTCATATGTATATGAAATTAAAGGTCGAGTTATAAATGACGCGTCCGCAGTCGGTATCATAATTAAATTAATATTACGATATCTATATATCAGTTAAATTTCAATATATATATATATATATATTGCAATATATTGAGATCTCGACCTTAATTACCTAGCTACACTGACTACGTCGATAACGATATGAAAAGTGGCCGTCCTAGCATGCTCTCATTTGCTGTCCACAACCACGCTCTGCAGCTACATGTATACGAAGCCTAGCTCGTGCACACCCTCTGAGACAGTTGACGTCAATTTAAACGTTCAAATTTTGGTCACAGTTGGATGAAGGTGCGGCTGTTTTATCGATCGGGGGAACTCGCGCGACTCGGGCACGGTCATTTTAACATGTATGTTGCAAATATATATATATATGCAATTGATTAGTAATTAATAACCTATATATCTATTTTCTGCGCGAGCGCACGCTTCCTGCGCCCCTAATGCCGCCAAGAATAACATTCGTGCACGCGTATTTTTTTGAGCAATCGAGATCGAAAATCTAAGGCCGGATACTTTAAAATAGTTTTAGGTTTAATTTGATCGATAGCTTATAATATATATATTTTTAAGCCGGCTAGCTACAGGCCTAGGTGCACCATGCCAATTAATAATTAACGGAACGAGCTGGCCGGTGTGGTGCAGATATCGATCGATCTAAGAAAATATTCATAAACACCAATTGATTAATCTCTAGAAGCTTGATCATGATCATGAATTCGCGAATATTACAAGGCACCATACATGTCTTATATATTTATATAATATTATATATATATATATTTATAATATCGATCGGCGGATATATACATATATATATATATATATATAGGTACGTATGCAAGTCTTGAAAAGTCGCAGAATGATATCATATGCATCGATCGTGGATTTCTGCGTCGAGAATGGCAGCTAACGCGCGTTCTAATTAAGGAACCGGTAAAATGAGACAGCCCAACGGTATGCAAGCTTTGCAATGTAGTCTCTAGAGCTAGTTAGCTATAGCCACAGTTAAAGCTAGCTAGAAGCTTGTACACAGGTATTCCTTCATTACGTACCGCTACGGTGGCAGAGCGCTGCGACGCGTGTACGTGTACGTGCAGTGCCAAGCTGCTGTCCACAAGCTCTGGTCGGCTTGAAATAGTTGCAATCATGATTTACTATTTACTATATAAGAAAGCGCGTACAAATAATTATGTAAGCGGATTTTTTTTTGGAGGTTTTGAGCCGCACGCTTTTTGATAGAAGCAAAATGGTTCTTCCCACGCTCGTAATTTTCTTCCCACCAGACACAACCATTCACTTTCCTCGACCCAGCGTCTAGTGCCACACCACTCCAGTTGGATGCTAACACCATCATGTATACTAGCTTGAGGTATACACGTTTCGATAAGTACTCGTTAACGCTAAGCGCCAGTTTAAAACTAGGAGTAGCATACTTACGGTATATGTGCACTGGACAGGGCCAGCGTCTGCCTCCACCCTTGCGTATAGTGAGTGCAACTAAGCCGTTTGATTACAAGGAGTGTCAAGCCCGAAAGTCGATTCCAAGGCGGCAAGCGAACCGAAACCGAGCTGTGAGAGGTCTGGCGTTTTACATATGCCAGGCTGGGTTTGGTCTCGAGCGAGCGGAAGCTCCGCAAGGTATACAGCTCTGGCATTTGTGCGTGCTATCCCGAATTCTACTGCGCGTTTCCGTTCCCTCATTTCCAACTCCAGTCTGCGTGTTTGAGGCGCCACTCGCTACTCTCTACACCAATCTCTAGTAGCTGCTCCCCCTCGCCCGCTGGTTCTGATTAATATCTTCTTGACGGTTTCGCTCCTTCTTCTTGCGTGTTTCTTGCCTCCCATGCAGGTGTTGGAGGTGGGTGTAAGGTGCGACTTGGGCCCACCACCTCACGTGTTGAAGATTATGCGGCTCAACTCAAGCTTTTAGAAGGAATTCTTAAGCTTAATTACTCGAGGAGGGATGACGCCGCGTAACGCTCTTTCTCTCTCTCTCTCTTTTTTTTTTTTTTTTTTTTTTTTTTTTTTTTCATTGTTCCATGCAACCCCCTTCGTTTTCCTACCACTGGCGGTCGATCTGGCATGAAATACCCGGCACACATTACCGTCAGGCTTAGCTACTAGTACAGCATACGCACGATCGAATGAACGAGGGGGTACCTGTCCCAGCTGATACCAAGGGGTATTTCGTTCCTGATGGGCGTCTAGAGGTTCATGCCGCGGTTTGACTGAAGCTTGAATTTGGATTGGACCCACACACACAATTAATTGCCATTGCGCATGCATGCTCGCTGACCGCGCGACCAATTGATCCATCCGCATCCGGGCCTGCCGAGTCCATCCATGCAAGGCCGGTACGTACGTTTTCTTTATCCCCGCCCCGGTTCGGAATAAACCTCACTCCCCGGGGTGGATGTATGTTCATATATCCATGGTGCACGTCGAATGTATAAACCCATCCGCGGTTGGGGTATTCAGGTTGGAATCCTTATAAGCATGCATGAATACCACCGGGGTTGTGTATGCTTATAGCGCTAATTATTACTTAAGGGGGAGGGGGTCAAGCGAGATCAAGTTTTGGCCGATCCAACACACGGGTATCACACACGTCCCGATAACCGGGGGCCAGCGTGGTGTGTGTGGGAAGGCCTTTACCTGGGCCGCCGCAGCTCCGACAATGCTCAACAATCGGCGTTGTGCGTCGCGCGGAGGGCGGAATTATACCAGGTAAGGGAAGTTGAAAAGAAAAGAAAAATTAAAGCCCTGACTAAGCTTTAACAGCCTGTTTTTTTTTTTTTTTTTTTTTTTTTTTACTTTTTTTCTTTTTTATCCTGACACAACACACCCAATTTTCACAAATTTTCTATTTTTCCATCCCTTTTTCCAGCACCACCACTTTTATTTTGTTGTTGTGTTTTTTCATTACATTTGGTCACTCGTTATATTTACACTCACCACTCGCTCATTTCATTCATTCACGGCGTACACGACAAATGGGTGAACAGCGATTCAGCAGCAACAACCCGTTTGCTGACCGCAATAACATGCTGAGCGTGCCTGATGCGAATCCCATACCACAGCAACGACGCCAACAACAACAGCAGCAGCAGCAGCAGCAGCAGCATGACATCCGGCCCATGTCGGATCTACCAGTGGACGACGCATTCGACTACTCTGGGTATCAGTTCGAAAATGACGGTGCGAGTAGTATCGACGTGGACTCTATGCGGCAGCCAACGCCCCAGCTTCAGTCTGGGTTCCAGTTTGAGCAAGAGTCGGAGGGCGAGCGGATAAAGCACGGCCACCTCCAGCATCGCCAATCGACAGCTAGTCGGCAGAAACGGCACATTTCGTTTGCACCCGAGCCCGAGAATGGCGACTCGCCACGGTCGATTAACAATTCCATTGCATCAAGCCCGAGATTGGATAATAACACCTTAACGGCGCCGTCAATTCCTTCCACCACAACGACAACAACAGATGAGGTGATGAAACGGCATCGATGGGGCACACAGCGGCATAAAAAGGGCAGGCCCGCGCCCAAACGTTCCAAAAGTTTGTTCAAGTCACGGCGGGTTTCACAAGCATCTACAAAGGGGTCCGTCTCGTCCAAGGTGGCATCGGATGATGGCAATGACGACGACTCTGGCGACGGCGGCGGTGGAGACGAGCTTCGACGCTTGTATGTCAACATGCCATTACCAGACGAGCTGATGGATGAAGAGACGGGGCTTCCGTTGGCAGATTTCCCGCGGAATAAAATCCGGACCACGAAATACACCCCGCTGTCGTTTGTTCCCAAAAACCTGTTTTACCAGTTTCAGAACGTGGCCAACATTTATTTCATATTTGTCGCCATTCTGGGCGTAAGTTTATTTCACCTTTGAAAACCCAACTAACCATTCTTTTTTTTTTTTTAGGCATTTCCAATCTTTGGTGTGCAAAATGCTGCCCTGGCTGCGGTGCCTGTTATCGTCATTGTGGTGATTACGGGCGTGAAGGACGCGGTGGAAGACTACCGCCGGACGGTGTTGGATATGGAGCTTAACAATACGCCCACGCAGATTCTCGCATACAATGCCAACAACAATGTCACAGACGATACCATTTCGATGTGGCGGAAGTTGAAAAAGGCCTGCACCCGGCTGATGGTGCGCATTGGCCAGTCAATGAAGAAGAAGAAGACGGAGAATGGGGGAGAAGGCGGTGACGACACGAACAATGAGTTTGGGAGTAAGCTGACCCGGCCAATGTCTGTCGTGTCGACTCGTTCGATTGAAGCGTACGACATGACAGACATGTCACGGGGGGAGCAGCAACAACAACAACAACAAAAACGTTCCAATCCTTTTGAGCCATCTCCTACTCCCTCTATAAGCATGCCGCGGTCTGCATCGGCTGGCACGACCAAGACCGAGTCTGTGCTTGATTTTGACTCGCACACACACGGCAACGCCAAGTTTCGTCGCGATTTTTGGAAGTCTGTCCGGGTTGGTGACTTTGTCCGGGTGCGGAATAATGACGAGATTCCAGCAGATTTGGTGATTCTTGCGACAAGCGATTCTGACGGGGCGTGCTATGTTGAGACCAAGAACCTTGATGGCGAGACCAATCTCAAAGTGCGGCAGGCTCTGAAATGCGGGGAAGGTATCAAGCACTCTACAGACTGTGAACGAGCAAAGTTTTGGATTGAGTGCGAGCCTCCACAAGCCAACCTCTATTCTTTCAACGGGGTTGCCAAATGGAACAGTGGCGAGAGTGCTGAGCCAATTACTATCAATAACGTGCTGTTGCGGGGATGCTCGTTGCGGAATACCGACTGGGTGATTGGGGTTGCAGTGTATACAGGCGTGGAGACGCGTATCATGCTGAATGCCGGCGTGACACCGACCAAAAAGTCGCAAATCTCGCGAGAACTCAACATTTCCGTCATGGCCAATTTTGCATTGCTATTTATCCTCTGTTTCTCGTCTGGGCTTGTCAATGGGATTATGTTTGGCAAGTCTAACACGTCGATTGAACACTTTGAGTTTGGGTCGATTGGGGGCACGGCCTGGTTGAATGGGCTAGTCACGTTTTGGGCCGATGTGATTCTATACCAATCCCTAGTCCCCATCTCTTTGTACATTTCGGTGGAGATTGTCAAGACCATTCAAGCATTTTTCATCTACTCGGATTGCAATCTTTACTATGAACCAATTGATTACCCATGCACACCAAAAACATGGAACATTTCTGACGATTTGGGCCAAGTCGAGTACATTTTCTCGGACAAGACTGGTACGTTGACTCAAAACGTGATGGAGTTTAAGAAATGCACCATCAATGGGATGGCGTACGGCAAGGCCTACACTGAAGCATTGGCCGGTCTACGAAAACGGGAAGGTGTTGATGTGGACGTGGAAGGTGAGCAAATGCGACGTGAGATTATGAATGACAAGCAGGCCATGATTGACTCGCTGCGGCGTATTGATGACAATGGTGAGATGGTTGACGAGCAAGTCACTTTTGTATCCTCCCAATTCGTCAATGACTTGACTGGTAACAGCGGGCATGAACAAAAGCGTGCCAATGAGCACTTTTTTCTCGCTCTTGCTCTATGCCATTCCGTCATTGTAGAAGAAGGCAAGTCTGGCCGACGCGAATACAAGGCACAGAGCCCCGACGAGGCTGCTCTTGTGGCGACGGCGCGGGATATGGGGTTTACGTTTGTCGAGCGGACCCAGCGAGGTGTTGTGCTCAACATTCAAGGCGAGGAAAAGGAGTTTCAGATTTTAAACACGCTGGAATTCAACTCCACGCGGAAACGAATGTCGGCCATTGTCAAACTGCGCGCCAATGGGCAAGAAAAGATTCACTTGATTTGCAAAGGCGCGGATTCTGTTATTTATTCACGGCTGCGGCCAAACGAACAAGAGCTGCTACGGCAAGAAACGGCGCTCCATCTGGAACAATTCGCGCAAGAAGGGCTGCGGACTCTGTGTCTTGCTGAACGAGAATTGAGCAGCGAGGAGTACCACGAGTGGAACCGGCGCCACGAGATTGCATCGGCTGCCATGCGGAACCGCGAGGAACGTATGGAACAGGTTGCCGACTCGATTGAACGCGACATGATGCTGATTGGCGGCACAGCCATTGAGGATCGTCTTCAAGACGGCGTGCCACAGTCCATTGCCCATTTGGGTGATGCCGGGATCAAGCTGTGGGTGCTGACTGGTGATAAAGTTGAAACTGCCATCAATATTGGCTTTTCATGCAACCTTCTCGAGTCCCAGATGGAGCTGCTGATTATACGTGTTGACGACAATACCAAAGAATCTTGCAGGCGTATTCTCCAAGACTATTTGGCTCGGTACTTCAACCTGCAAGGGACAGCGGAGGAACTGGAGGCGGAGATGGGAAACCATGAGCCTCCAGACCCCCGGTACGCGGTGGTTATTGACGGTGACGCGCTCAAGCTGGCTCTTCACGAGGACCTTCGCCACATGTTCCTGCTCCTCTGCAAGCAATGCAAGTCTGTACTCTGCTGCCGAGTATCACCAGCTCAAAAGGCTGCAGTGGTATCGTTGGTAAAGTCGACCCTCAAGGTGATGACGTTGAGTATTGGTGACGGGGCAAACGACGTGTCCATGATCCAGGAAGCTGATGTTGGTGTGGGGATTGCCGGCGAGGAAGGTCGACAAGCTGCCATGTCTAGTGATTATGCCATTGGCCAGTTTCGGTTCCTGACCCGGCTGCTGCTTGTGCACGGCCGGTGGAGTTATAAACGGCTTGCGGAGATGATTCCAAACTTTTTTTACAAGAATGTGGTGTTTACGCTAACCTTGTACTGGTACGGCATTTTCTCCAGCTTTGACGGTGCGTATTTGTACGAGTACACATTTGTCATGTTCTTCAACTTGGCCTTTACTTCCCTGCCGGTCATTTTTATGGGCTTTTTGGACCAGGATGTGGACGATCGGTTGTCAATGTACGTGCCACAGCTGTACCAATGCGGTATCCTGCGGCTTGAATGGAACCAGAAAAAGTTTTGGGTTTACATGATTGATGGCATTTACCAATCGTGCGTTTCCTTCTTTTTCCCGTATTTTGCATGGTGGCTGGGCATGTTTGAATCTGGTAATGGGTTATCGCTCAACCACCGGTTTTGGATGGGTCTGGCAGTCTGCTCAATTTCGGTCATTTCGTGCAATCTCTACGTGCTGTCTAACCAATACCGGTGGGATCTGGCCACGCTCATTGTAGTGGGCGTGTCGTGTATCCTAATCTA
Organism: Blastobotrys elegans; assembly: GCA_030564235.1. Lineage (NCBI taxonomy): Eukaryota > Fungi > Ascomycota > Dipodascomycetes > Dipodascales > Trichomonascaceae > Blastobotrys > Blastobotrys elegans. Next base: position 27,202 of record JAJLUJ010000148.1, read on the forward strand.
CGTGTGGAGTGGCATTTACTCGGCGGGCACGTTTTCTGGCGAGTTGTACCACCTTGCACCCGAGATTTTTGGCAGCTGTATTTACTGGACCGTGACAGTGTTGGGGATTGTGGCTTGTTTGCTGCCTCATTACGCGTACTTGGCGTACCAGAAAATGTTCATGCCGTCGGATGTGGACATTATCCGGGAAAAGTGGTACCTTGGCGACTATGACCATTTGGAGATGGAAAACCCAGCCGATGGTGGCAAGAAGGAATGTTTCTCTCCATCGTCAAACTCGACGGGGTTCTCGCCTCGAAAGGGTCGGCATGACGAGGAGGATGAGCAGGATTTGGTCAATGAGTTTGACGAGCCAATGGCCATTGGCGGAGATGATCAGTTTGATAACGATTCGAATTATGGCATGAAGCCGGTAGATAGTTATGAGATTGTTCAACAACAGCAGCCACAACCACCACCACCGCCGCCGCAACGGAGACACCAACAAATACAACACCAGCATGAACGGACAAGGTCGAGTTTGGACCAAGTGCGGCGGAGCCTGCGTATGGAGCAGGCGCCGCAGCGCGAGAGTCTGGACGGGATCCGTACGTCAATGGATCTGAGAGATGTAACAACAGCAGAGGGGTTGATGAAGATGGTTAGTCATTAGAGAGTGAAAGAGTTGGGAGCATTTTATTTTTTTTATTTTATTTTATAGAAACGAGCACGAATAAACACACACACACAAAGAAAGAAAAAAGAAAAGAAACAATGACCATTAGAGTATACACAGTTGACACGAATCAATGGAGTAATGATGTGGAATACGTGTCGAGTAAGAAGGCGTTGGCCGATCGGAAGATGGATTGGTGTTCTAGAAAGATGAAGGAGTGGGTTGGTGGGGGAGTGGGTTGGGCGGTGGATGGTGCCGGCAAGCCTAAAGTTGACGGTGTGGAGTTTAACATATCGCATGACGCGGGGTTTGTCGTATTAGCCGTTGATGTAGACGCAGCTGGCCCAGTTGGGGTCGACATTACCAGATTACAAGACGCGTGGAGTGAATGGATGGATTTTGCTGTGGACAAGTGGTTCCCCGAAAAGAAGAGCAGGATTGGCGGTAGCGTGGAAAATTTTGCATGGGCTTGGGCCGAAGCAGAGGCGAGATGGAAATGTGGCGGGGATAAAGGGAAGGTAACAAAGTGGTGGGTTAGTAGTGGTGAGGTCGTGGGGATGATAGTGGGGCCATCCTCTAATGTTGAGTTTGTTGACGGTCAAGGCATGTTTGGACCGTGAAATTCTTTAAAGGCGTGATTATAGCCTTGGGGTGTGCATCGTTTCTTGCCACGCTTAACAAGCTGGAAATCGTCTCATTATACGCGTATACTGATCAATTGTTAACCACTCGCGCGTCCTATATAATTGGTCGGGTCGTCATGGCCTCGTACACGTCGAGCGATGGACCTATTATACTTTGTCGACTAGTCATTCGAAGAGGAACACAATGATTAATGTGAGTTTTTGAATAAATGCCGACAAATAAATGCAAGTTGGAAAGTTTGAGCCGGCTATTGAATGGTAAACGAGAACTGCTTTTGCCAGCGAAGATAGAAGTAATAGTTGAAAACAGTCAGTGAACAGTCAGTGAAATGACAATCTGAGATCCACGCTATTGTTGGGATGTATGATCGGCAAATGATAAGTTTGACAAACGGAAAGTGGTAAACTTGCCCACATGCAGTATTGAATAAAAGGGGTTTTGCCGGTCTATAAAAGACGGCCTTTATCCCCATATTTATTCCGGGTTATTTTGAAATAGAAAAAGACACTAAATCTACTCTTTAATCTCTCCAACATGAATCTTGAAAGTTCGAGCTCCGCCAGCACCTCACAGTGCTTCTCCACCAAACACTGAGAATCCCTACAAAGGGGGTTTAATTCAACTGTAATTATCAAGCCACACAATGTTTTTTAGAGCTCTTTTCGACTATCTAAACTGCGGCTTAAAGTTTCAGTGCGGCGATCTTGAGCCCCACTGCTCCGCGGTACCACTGGTTGTGGTTTGTTATGCTGTGGTTGTAGTCTGGACCGCGTCTCGACACTACCGGGACAAGCTTCTCCCAAATGTTGTTGTCATCGGAGTGGCGCGTGTTTGTCGCCTTAAATAAGATGCCGCACATGTACTAGAGAAAAATAAAGCAAAATTTTGTTAGGAGGTTGAATTTTTTTTTTTTTTTTTTTTTGTGCGACCACCAACCCAAATGACAAGCTGTGTTTCTATATATCTTTCCTGGATAACAGATTAACATGTAATGACCGTTTAAATTCAATATATGCACCACTTTCGTATACGTACTCTAAACATGATGTTTGGCCTTTTCGCAGCCCACCCGTTTAATCTTTCCTCCTCTTTGACAATCACAATCCCCTTATAATATTGTTTTTTTACAAACGTTTGTAAAAAATGGCCGTGAAATGTAGATCCATGTCTATTGATCACTTTGGTACTTTGGAACTTTCCACAATGGAAGAATTCGTAAGAGCTGTTCTGAATGCTTAAGAATTGGCCGTATGTGTGCTCTTCGCTTTTCTATTGCTAACAAAATAGGTCGTCGTTCTCCAATGCTACGATGATTTGAACGATCTATTCAGCGATTGCGACAATGTCTCTCAATCTGGCAACAGCCACAATATGCATGGATCACGATGAAAGATAACACTGAGAGCGACGATCATCATTCCGACGACGACGACGACGATGATTACAGCGACGGTGATGATGACGACGGCGAGGATTTCGATCTATTCAGCGATTGCAACAATGCCTCTCAATCTGGCAACGGCCACAATATGGATCACGATTAAGATAACGCTGAGGGCGACGATCATGATGCCGACGACGACGAGGATTACAGCGACGGTGATGATGACGACGACGAGGATTTTGTCTGCAGCCCTTCTCAGCAAACCACTGTTCGTAAACACCAGTCTTTGGCTACACCCAGGCCTTCAATAAATGTCTCTATCCCGACAGTCCTGAAGATTACATTCATCTCGGTTATTGGTATCACCAACCGTACAGTGATTGTGGCGCATTCGGTTTTCAATACGAAGTCTACCAGACATTAATTATGGACCAATAAAATCTACGTTAAAAATTGTTGTCGGAATCTCATACATGCCGCAAAATCGGAAATCAGGGAAATGAACCATCAACTTGCTTTCGTTTCTACTAAAATGGCTTCTGGATTGTTGCATTCCAACGGACCACCCATGCGGAAAACTGGAGGTAAAGTATACTGTCGATAGGGACCTTTGTCTACTGACAAGCCTCATTTCCTATCGAGACTTACGTTCGATGTCAGACGAGCCACGATCGCTGCCAACGAATCCTCCTTCGACCGACACAGCACTCTTTTCAACGACGTGCGTGTCTGGCCAAAAGAGAATAACCTTCTTGCCGGTGCTTTTAAGTACGCTACCGCTGTTATGGCTGCTGCTGGTTTGGACAAAGTCCAAATAACCCTCGACAATTTAAAGACGTGTGCCCAAAGTGAGTGTTGACGAGAATACCATACATGAACACGTCGA
>JAJLUJ010000149.1:0-30627 GCA_030564235.1 Blastobotrys elegans
CAAACCTGTGCGGCCGCGAGCGGCGTTGGTGGCGTTAAATTATGCAGCAAGATTTCGTGTGGGGAAGGGAAAAAAAAAAAAAAAAAAAGGCAAACAAAGGGATACTTCTCGAATGGATACAATTGACCAAATAAGTTACAAAAGAATAGCCCTAAAAATAAATAAACACTTAACTGCATGATTTTACTCCAATTACCTAGCCGGAAATGCCTGCGCCGGACGACCTTCGTCTGTCGCCAACCCACAAGTTTGAGGTGTATTCCCGTTGTGAAGCATGATGCTGACTCTTCATGCTTCTTAGGTTGAAAGCCCAGTCCAAGAACGAGCCCCTTCGTTCTCGCAGACTCGAATTAGGAGGGCTGGATGATAGTTGTTGTTGCTGATTGTTCGTGTTTTGACTGGAATTCATTTTTTTTTTTTTTTTTTTCTTTCGGTGTATACAAGTGTCTTTGTCAAGAATTTAGAAAACCATGGGGGGGTACCCGGTATTTATACTTTTTCAAACTTGCTATCTATTATTATTAAAAACGATTAATAATCAGAATGACTGCTTATAATATTATAAGATAGTTTCCCCGCATACGGTTTCTAGAACCCTGTATACCCTTTCTTCACACTTCGCACGCGCGCCTTTTCTTCCAAAAACGCCTTAATATCGACTCGAGAATCTGGGAAAACCCACACTCTCGGGTGGTGGCTTTTCACATTCAACCAAATGTTTGTAATGTCCGGGCAGTGGTCAAGCAATGCCTCGACCAAATTGACTTGCGTGTGGATATGCTGCAGAGCCAAGTTGACGTGAAAATTCCGCAGATATGGCATATGCTCAGCAATATCTGCGCAAATCCGGTACCTCGACTCGGTGCTTGCCAACCGTCCCACCGTAGACCCGCTCAAATCAATAGTCTCGAACCGAAACATCATTGGCTTGTCCTGGATGTAATACATACCACCCATCAATTTAGAAAGCTGCTCGACCGAGATGCAGTTGCATTCAAACTCTTTAACATGACACAGCTGATTGAAAAACTGTGGAATGGCCTTTTCCATCATTCTAATGCTCAGTTTTTCATGATGGAAGAGCTCGAAACGATACACCTGTGGAAGCACCAAACTTTCCAGCAGCTCAGCCCCCGGCGACGTGATTGACAGTCGTGATACATTTTTCAAGTAAATTTTCTTCATTTTCAAGGTCAGTGGGTTCCGGCAGTTCCAATAAATGAACTCCCGGGGGTCTTTAAGCTCCAAGTCGGCCACTGTATCCGGTAGGAAATCAACAAATGGCGCGCAGTTCTTGATAGTACCGTCTAAAGACAGCTTTGCCAAGTCCATTGCAGGCTCCAGTATCCTTTTAAGGCGAGCTGAGCAGATGTGGCCTTTACTCCAACTCAAAGAAAATTCCTCGACTTGAGGGAAGAGGGTAAAGTTGGGTTGTAGATGCCACGGCATGCTGCTCTTGACAACAACATGCATGCTTTTGACACGGGAAATGTTAGCAAAATTGTCAAACTTGTTGAAATTGATAAACTTGTGCAAAGCAAGACACTGGAGGTTGATGATAGCAGAAGGCGCACGGCTAGCCACCGTCTTGACTAGCTCCCCGCCTGTCATGTTCACGGGCCCATGAACCACAATGTCAATAACCTTGGCATTCGAATACCACGACCCCGACAACTCCCTCAACAGTTCTTTTGAATACTGCTCGCAGTCGTCTTTGCACTTTGAAAACCGCGAGTAACATTCTGGGAGGCGAAGTATTATCCGCTCAACCGTCACCACGTTCTTCATAAAATACTTCCGGACCATCTTCCCCAGCTCTCTAGCAGAATGGACCCTAGTTGAACACCCGCCATAGTACTCGTTGTACATTAGCGGGGTGTTTTTGTTCTGGCAAAGGTCTACAACCAGAGTGGAAAAGGCGTGAACACCGACGCCCTTATTGCACGTTTCACAGCACATTACATGTACGGAGTTTGTCATATTTTTTTCTTTCTTTCGGTATTATGTCTGTGACGAAAAGAAGCGGAAGTGGGGATGAGTTTTTTTTTTATATTTTTATTTTTACATAGTTGTAGAGGAAAGAATAAGCCTGTCTAGAACGGGTAGTTCTAAGGAACGCCCCGTGCGGCGGGGTCGCGGGAACTTTTAACCTTCACAAATCCTCGCGGGCGCACGCCTCAACGCTCCGGGAAAAAAAAAATTTCCACCCGTTTTTTTTTTTCAACCCCTTTCAAACTAACGACAAATAATTATGAGAGGGATGGTACTACCACGGCTTTGTTTCGCAAAGCCGGTGCTGAGCAAGATCCGGCCGACATTTGTACGGTCGTTCTGCGGGACCAAACAATCGGCGAATGTGGTGACCCATCAGCCCCAAACGTACGAAGAAGAAAAGGCGATTCTTGACGAGATGAACAAAAACACGGACCAAAGCGACGAGGTTCGGCTACGGCGCATGCGAAATATCGGTATCTCGGCCCATATCGACTCTGGCAAGACAACCTTCACGGAACGAGTTCTCTTCTACACTGGTCGTATCAAGGCGATCCACGAAGTCCGGGGTCGAGACAATGTCGGTGCCAAGATGGACTCTATGGCGCTGGAACGGGAAAAGGGTATTACTATTCAATCTGCAGCTACTTTCTGCAACTGGGTTAAACAGGACAAACAAGGCGAGGATAAGGACTTTCATTTCAACTTGATTGATACCCCAGGCCATATCGATTTCACCATTGAAGTGGAACGGGCCTTGCGTGTTTTGGACGGTGCTGTTTTGGTCTTGTGCGCTGTTTCCGGTGTGCAATCTCAAACCATCACTGTCGATCGTCAAATGCGACGGTATAATGTCCCTCGAATCACTTTTATCAACAAGATGGACCGGATGGGTGCCAATCCTTGGAAAGCTATTGACCAAGTCAACAAGAAGCTGAAGATACAGGCTGCTGCTTTGCAAGTACCAATCGGTTCGGAAGGCGATTTGGCAGGTGTTGTTGATTTGATTCATGAACGTGCTTTGTATAACGAAGGTAGCCAAGGCGAGCAAATCGCTGAACGGGAAATTCCTAATGAATTGAAGGAATTGGTTGCCGAGAAACGTGCCTTGTTGATTGAGATTTTGGCGGATTGTGACGATGAAATGGCCGAAATCTTTTTGGAAGAACAAACCCCAACCCCAGACCAACTCGTTGCTGCCATCCGACGAGCCACCATTGCTCGAAAGTTTACTCCTTGTTTGATGGGCTCTGCTCTAGCCAACCGATCTATCCAACCGGTTCTTGACGCAGTCTGTGATTACTTGCCAGACCCCAGCCAAGTCTTGAACACTGGGCTTGATACCACTCAAGGTGAAAAGCCAGTTAACCTGGTGCCATACCAAGAAGCCCCGCTAGTCGGCTTGGCTTTCAAACTTGAAGAAGGTAAATATGGTCAATTGACGTATATCCGAGTTTACCAAGGTAAGCTACGAAAGGGCATGACCATCACCAACGTTCGAACTGGTAAAAAGACCAAGATGAGCCGATTGGCGCGAATGCATTCTGAAGAAATGGAAGATGTCGATGAAGTTGGTGCTGGTGAAATTTGCGCCACGTTTGGTATCGACTGCTCGTCTGGTGATACCTTCACTGACGGTAGCTCCAAGGTCACCATGACGTCCATGTACGTTCCTGAGCCAGTCATTTCTCTATCCATTGCTCCAAAGAGTAAGGACTCGCCAAACTTCTCCAAAGCAATTAACCGGTTCCAAAAGGAAGATCCAACTTTCCGTGTCAAGTTTGATTCTGAATCAAAGGAGACTATTATCAGCGGGATGGGTGAACTGCATTTGGAAATTTACGTTGAACGAATGAAGCGTGAGTATGGTGTCGACTGTGTTACCGGACCTCCTCAAGTCTCTTACCGAGAGACCATTTCTGGGTCTGTTCCGTTTGATTACACCCACAAGAAGCAATCTGGTGGTGCTGGCCAATTCGCCAAGGTTATGGGTGACTTGTCCCCAGCCGAAAAGTCTGATGTGAATGATTTCCAAACTGCTATTATTGGTGGTAAAATCCCAGAAAAGTTTTTGACTGCGTGTAAGCGCGGGTTTGAAGAGGCTTGTGAGAAGGGTCCATTAGTTGGACATCGTGTTTTGGGTGCCAAAATGTTGATTAATGATGGTGCTGTGCACGTTGTTGATTCCAACGAACTGGCTTTCAAGACTGCTGCAGTGGCTGCGTTTGGCGAGGCGTTTATGAAAGCGCAGCCAACTATTATGGAGCCAGTGATGGATGTTAATATTACGGCTCCAGTCGAGTTCCAGTCTAGCATTATTGGGTTGTTGAACAAACGACAGGCCACCATTGCCGACTCGGATATTGGTTCTGATGAATTTACCATCAATGCTGAATGCTCGCTAAACTCCATGTTTGGGTTTGCTACTCACTTGAGAGCGGCTACTCAGGGTAAAGGTGAATTCTCTTTGGAATTCAAGCACTACGCTCCAGCCCCAATGCAACTGCAGAAGGAGCTGATTGCGGAATACCAAAAGAAACAAAACCAGAAAAAGTAAGATTTGTAGAATAAATTAGATCTATGTGTGTGTATATATTATTATTAATCCTTGTAAGTACTATGAGTTAATGTCTCCTTTCATGCTCTAGATTATCAGTTCTGGACAACATTCTGCAAGGACTATTTCAATCAAGCGCTAAAATGAAAGATTCACGAACACCCTCCCCATAAACACAGGATAATATCATGTATCATCAACGGTATTGTACAGTCAATGTCCTTATCTTAACAAAATTACACCCATCTCGGGGTGATTGCCGAATTCATTAATCTCTTGGCGGGGGGAGAGTGTTAAAGCCGTGCGCCGTATATAATTTAATTGGTCCGCCGGCCGGCCTCCGATTGGGAAGAAGCAAATTTGCGCAACCAATTCGTTGGACAAAATTTAATGCAACAAGTTTGACCGCGAGCTCTAGAACCCAACAATGTATATGATGTACTAAAAGGAACCTACTGAAGTGTAATAAAAAAATTCTCATTGGACAGCCCTGTTTCATCTTATTTCTAATGTTACGCCCTCCTAGCCGTTGGCGAATAAAACGGCTCCTCCAAACCCACCGGCAAGTACCCCTCTTGCCGTCGGCTAAATCAGGACTAATAGGTAAAATCCGGCACAGACACTCTTTTTAGGCGAGAATTTTTTTCCCCCCAATAGTTAAAGGTGGAGACCTGTACGCGCAAACCTGGATTCCTCTTTGTTATAAATATCGGATCAAATCCGCTCTCTCTCTCTTTTTTTTTTCTTTCTTCTTTTTTTCTTCTTTCTATATTTCTTCTTTTCTATATACACTATAACCATGAAGTTCATCACTATCAGTGCAATTGCCGCCAGTTTGGCCACCACTGTGTCTGCCGCAGACACTTTGGAAGTCATTGGTTCGTTCATGTTCCAACGACATGGTGATCGTTTGGCCAAGCCGTCCGTCTACCTAACCCCGGAAGGTTTGGATGAGGTATTTGAAGCCGGTTCGTTTATGAAGAAGCGGTACTTTGGCAAATCCAGCGACAGTCAGATCAAAAAGTTGAACGAAACTTATCAATCCGATCAAATGTACGCTCAATGCCCAAACTCTAATGTTTTGCAAAACTCGCACGTTGGTTTCTTGCAAGGCATGTACCAGCCATTGAAGAGCCAAGACATTGATGAGAATACCGTTCACGGTGCGTCTATGGCCAACGGTACTGACATCTCCACCCCGTTGGGCGGCTACCAATACGTCGTTTCCAACGGTATCCCAGATGACTCTCCAAAAGCCATTGAAATTGAAGGTACTAGTGGCTGTTCCACCTTCACCAAGGCTTCAGACAAGTATTTGGACTCTGACGACTACAAAAAGACTAGCAAGGACAACCAGAAATTCTATGACTCGCTATACCCATTGGTTAAAGAGGGTTTGAACAAGACTGATCTAAACTACGCCAACGCCTACGGTGTGTTTGACTGGATGAACGTCAACTCTGTCCACAATGAAGACTTTGCCAAAAAGTTGAAGGACCATGAAGATGACTTTGACAAGGTCCGGCACTTGGCCGACTTGTACTCCAAGAACGTCAACTACAACGCTAAGGACGACAAGTCGTACATTGGTGGTCGAACTCTTGCCGCTGCTGTATTGAAGCAGTTGAACGAGACAAAGTCTGGTAACCAGCAGTTGACTCTATACACTGGATCTTATGCCACCTTTTACCAATTGTTTGGTGCTTTGGATATGTACTCGTTTGACAACAACTTGTTTACTGGTATGGTTGACTACTCATCGGTCGCCGCTTTTGAATTGGTCAAGAAGAATGGTGATTTGAACGTTCGATTCATGTTGCGAAATGGTACCGGTGAGGGTACTGACATTGATTCTTTCCCAATGTTGGGTGCCAAAGAATCTGATGATAACTTGATGCCATACGATGATTTCGTCAACAAGTTGGGCAAGGTTGCTATTAAGGATTTGGATACCTGGTGCAGCACCTGTGACGCTTACGACTTGGACATGTGCAAGGCATACTCACCAAAGTTGAAGGCACAAGCTTCTGCTGAATCAAAGAGTGTCGGTGATGGTTTGACCAGCGCTCAAGCTGGTGGTATCGGTGCCGGTGTTACTATCGGTGTTGTCGCTGCTGTTGGTGCTTTGGCCTGGTTGTTGTTTGGTCGAAAGAAGAGCGATGCTGCTGCTTATGACAATGATGTCGAAAAGGCCCCCAGCAATAATAACAACAACAATGTGTTGGCAAAGGAGGTTTCTCCATCCGTTACTGGCAGTGAAAACACCCGGTAGAAAAACAAACGACAGCCTATTTTTTATTTCTTGTCGCTCTTTTTATCTTTTTGTCTATAGTTTAATGATCATGTAATGAATTAATGTAAAAAAAAAAAATTCCGTTTTTTGGGATTTTGGTTTGAAAAAGTTGGTCGTGTGCAATCTACAAATTTCTCTGTAACGGCACGTGTACTGGCACATTTATTCAAGTATACCGTGCACTTGATTATGGTGTAAATACATGTTGGTGGGGCACCATCAATCGATGACGCATCTAATAGTTTCACTCCATGCCAGGGTGAGCTTGATTCATCTTAAGTCAATTGAGCGTCTTGGGGCTCACGCCTGCTGTCCAAATCTGGGGCCATTGGGTTTTGACTCTGAAATTCAAATTTGGAATCAATAATAACGGCAACACGCGTACTGTACTATACTGTTTCGTTAAGCTGATTAGCCCAACCATGACCGTGCGGCGTGGATTCGTTTCCCGGACTCTTCCCAACCGCTCGCTACCTTTACACATTTCTCCCCGTCAATTGTTAAACCGTTTTTTTTTCTCTCAAAGCGAATTCAGAATCATGGATGACTGTGTAGCCGCAGTTCAAACGTTGATCCCCAGCCCAATCGTGAAAAAGATTGTCGTTCTGAGATGTGCAACGGGAGAGCCGGTCACTGTGGTAGTTCGGGTACGAGAACATTACAACACAACGTTTTGCTAATGACAACAAAAAAAAAAAAATTACAGGAACGCTCATTGACGATACTGGGCCGCACCACTCACTTGGGGTACACAATTCGAGCCGTGACCACCTTACCCGTCAGCAAATGCGAAGATTACCTTGTCATGTCGACCAGCAGCGGGTGGGTACTCGTTGCGAAGATTTACAGCAACGGCGGTACACCACGCATATTCAACAAGATCAAACCAGGCATAGGAGTCAAGGAAGGAATTGAAGGGCTCGGACATGATGTTCAAGCTGATTTCGAAGGACGTGCAATTGCAGTCACCTCGCTACAAAGCCGCGTCATGCTGTATTCCGTTGACAATACCGTAGACGGTATGGGATCCGCGATCCAAATCAAGGATCAATTCCTTATCAAAGCTGACTGGGTGATTCTCTTTTCATGCTTCTTGAACGAACCAAACGGGAGGACTAGCGGGCATATTTTCTACTTTATTTTGTATGCCGCAGCGGGGGCAAAGTTGAAAATCGCCATGTACGAATGGCAGGCCAACGCATCAGTCCAAACAGCAACCTTATACTCCTGCCTACCACTCCCCAATGACATTTCCACCCCGCTATTTTTCATACCCATCATGGTAGAGATGGGGGGCGCGGTGATTGTCACTGAAGACATGCTCTTTCTCGTCATGGCAGGAGATGCCGTGAATGGGAACGTGGGGCTGAAACGGTGTGAACTGGACGCATATCCACTCGGCTTTTACCGCGACCCATTCATCACATTGTCGGAAACACACAGCAGCAGACAAGACACGTTCCTGCTCCTCTGCGAACCGTTCATTATATATTCCGTCACTGTAGATCCAACGGGGATCACGGTCCAGAACTTTATCGACGTGAAGAATTGCTACCCTGGCAACTGCTTCACTGTCCAATCCTTTGACGGCGAGAATGTGCTCCAACGCGGCATGCTCGGCAGTGACCGCAAACTAATCACCTATGGGGGTGATGATAGTTCAGGAGGCTGGCTCGAGGCTCAGTATAATTACGAGACCGAGCGGTGGGATATACCCAATTTTGAGCAGGAGGATGAAGAGGATATGCTCGACTATCGCAAGTTTGATAACTGGGGTCCTGTAAGCGACTTCCAGCTCATTGATACCAAACACGGCAAGCAATTATACATATGCGCGGGAACAGGCGGACAAGGTGCGCTTGTCCACCTCCAGCACGGCGTCCAAGAACACGACATGGACCAGATACCGATAGACGTTGAGAACATTACGTCGTTGTTTTTTATAAAAAACCAAGACAGATCGTACTTTATCACATCCTCTGCCTCTAGGTCAGTGTCGTGTTTTTTCATGTACGAGACGGAGGATATTACCACGATGGACGGGGAAAGTGACCAGATCCTGGCTATTGACTTTATCCCGGAGTGTTTCAATACGGTCGTGTTTGTCACTCCAAACGGGCTGGTGAAGAGGTTTATGGAGGAAGGCGGGGCTAGACGGAATGAGCCAGTGGAAAGCGTGACCCACGCCACCGTGTTTGGCAATCACGTGCTCGTTAGCAGTGCGACCACGTCCTGCACCAAAATCATCCTATACCGAGTGTATAACGAGGACGAGGCGTGGCTGGAACACGTGAATGAATGGGAAACGGAGACTGAAAGCGTGTCCTTTGTCTCTCTTCAATCTATAAACGACGTTGTTTGCTGTTACGTTGGGTTCACGTCGCTCAAACTCATGCGTGCCGAGTCTACAGATACTGAACTGACATGCGTTCTCAGCCATGGTATAAAGGATGGTGTGCCAAGTTGCATGCTGACTCTTGACTGGGGTAGTGGCTGCTGGGATCGTACGCTGCTACTCGGGCTGAGGAGCGGGCAGGTTCTGGTCCTTGATGAGGGATTTGATATTGTAAAGGTATATACAATTGGTCCGCACCCTATTCGGGAGTTGATCTTACTTCCGGATGGGAAAGTGTTGGTAAACCACGAGCGGCTCATGGTTCTGGACTTTACAAGCCCAAAAAACAACAAGGGGTGTCAGCTGCACCCTGTCATTCCGCCATCGGAGATAAACCCGAGCTTTAACGCTGTTGCTCTTCTCGATACTGACCATGGCGTCAGGGTGCTGTTAGTGGTGAACGATACCATGTGGATATCCAAGCTTGATATTGACACGCCAAAGATTGTGGCTAGACGGGTGGCACCTCTGCCGTCCACCCCTAAACGCATCGTCTACCTGCAGTATTTGAAGCTTTGGGCGGTGGCGCTGCGAGACCGCCCGCATCTCACCTTTATCAACCCCGAAAACAAGCACAAATACCAGGCCGTCCGCGGGTACAATCTACAATGGAGCGTGCGGGATAAACGCGAGTACATTTTCAACGAGAATGAGACTGTGACATCAATGTGCGAGTGGAGCATCATCCAGGACACGAATACGTACTGGTACCTTGCCGTCGCCTCCCAGTCCTCTGCAAACGAGGGCTGGGTGCGTGTCATGCAGCTTAAACGGGAAAAGAACCCTCCTTCTCAACGTTACACCATCACGAAACGGTTTGAATGGAAAGAGGATGGGAAAGTCACCGCCATCACCGCGCTAGGGAAATGCCTCATCTTTGCCGTGTCGTTCAACGACAAGCATAAACTCGGCGCGCGTGGCCTGGAGCTATTGGAGGGCAAGTACCGGCTCTTTGATTCCATCTATTCCGACCCCATCTCCAGCATGATCACGCAGCTGACGACAAGAGAAAGAAGCCGTGGCGGCGGCGAGATTTGCGCGACCACTCTTCAAAACTCGGTTATGATGTTTTCATACGACGCTGAAAATAAGACTATTTATGCGACTGAGGGGGACTCGTTTGCAAAGTCTACTCTGTGTCATTGTGTGTTGAATAATGAACAGGTGCTGGTGTTTGACCGGGCGCGCCGCATGTCACATCTCATGCGGCGCAACAGCCCCACGACGACGACTAACCACCTGCCAGCCGCACCAACTATGGACGTGCTGTACAACCTCACCCTCCCTTCCATCATTATAAAGGCCGAGATTGTAGACTATACTCAGCTGTGGGAGTTTGGGGAGATTGGGTGGGACCAAGGAGTGCTGGCGTGCGGGTTTGATGGCTCGTTTTATGCATTCAAGCTACTTTATAAAGGTGAAGCACAGCGACAGCGCCAGCCAGACTATATTATGGATGATTATGACGGCGTGATGGTAAACAGCCCAGCGTGGAGTGATGTCGAGGCTATTCCCAAGCTTATCAACGGTGATTTGAGTAATGTGGAGGACATTGTGGAGATGCCACCTAAACTAAACATTTGATTCCTTTAGCTTGTCTAGTAGTTTGTTGATGCGCGGCGCCATCTTTGGCTGCCCGGATTTGGTCTGTTTCGACATTTGCTTCTTGCGCTGTTGTCTCTGATCCATCTTCTCACTAATCTCTTGTCGTTGTTTCTTTTCTTGCTCGTATTTTTCTTGTCGTTGCAGCTTTTTCCGGTTCTTGATGATATCTTTCCGTTCTGGATGGGTCAGTGGCGAGTCGTCCTTTGTGCGTTGGGTTTCTTGTTTTTCGGGGACAGTCTCGCCTTCCTTCTCAAGGATCTTGAAGTATGCTTTCCGCACACGGGCTCGATGCGTCAGCGACTTTTCGATGGTCTTTTTCTTTTCCCACTGTTTGTTGACTGGAGGCATTGTTGATATGGTGAGTGATGGAAAGAATTTTTTTTTTTTTTTTTTTTTTTTTTTTTTTTTTTTTTTTTTTTTTTTTTTTTTTTTTTTTTTTTTCCCTCGCGCACACCACTATATAAGTTGGGACCGACACCGGACAGCAAACGTTGACGACGTTGACGCAACGACGACGGTAATGACTAAACATTATAAGCAGACCCAAATAATGTCTAGGTATATTAGTTGCTGAAGAAAATTAGGGAATAAAAATACACATATTGCGTCTCCAAAGGCGGTGGACATGTCGATGCGCCAATACCTGTGCATCATTGCTCTTCAAGGCCCCCTGCTGCATCACAACTGGTCGACTGTCGATCTAGAGCTAGAGCTAGAGCTAAGAAATATCCTGTTCAACATGATGATGGGAAAGAACAGTGGGAGATATGTTTGATAGGGGTGATAGGGTTGTCCAAAACAGCCCCCGTAGCAACCTTACGCGCTGGGGTGTAGCCGCGCGGCTTGATTCGATCTAAGCCGCACCTGCATCTGTACCATTACCATCATTATAATATTAATATTACCATCTTACCACCACCACTGTTATATATAAGCTGCTTTTTTTTTTGTTTTTTTTTTCTCTCTCGTGTTTGACCATGTCTGACTTAAAAGACAGGTCTAACCAGATTGATCTGAAACAAGAAGGGTCCAATCTTGAGAAAAAGACCAAAACAACCAGTGTGAAAGCCCGTTCACTGTGATACATTGGCCAATTATAATTAATCAAGTAGACTAGGCCCGCCGTTCACGTATCTTTAAAATCCTTCAAAACGAAGGAAGAAGGAAGAAAAAAAACGGTCGCAAGTCACGTGATGACTCCCGTCCGTCCCGTTTGGATCGGAAAAAAGTCGCGCGCATCATCACCTCACTAAAAAAAAAAAAAAAAAAATTTGCACACTTTTTGAAATATTCTAGACTAGCACACAACAAATGTCCCGAGGGTTCGTGACATTCAGCAACCTGACCACTCTGACAAGGCGTAGAGATGCGTTAATATGGTCATTAGAGTTGTTAGGTGGGAATTGGGCTGCCACGACGTCGGTATGGGGCCAGATCCGGCTGAATCAGCCCCGAAGCCAGCAACAGCAGTTGCTCCAGGTGAATGACAGATGCTCCAAGTGGCGACAACAACGCACGTCCACGACTCCCATCACCCGCACTATTTATATCAAGACGGATCGACGGACCATCAAGCTACTTAGACGAGAGCTGGAATTAGGCAGCACCGATTTCGACAACATATACCACCTCTGGAAAGAAGCTCTATACCGAGATCGGCCAAACCTGCTGGTATGGCGGAGCGAAATCTACAGAGCAATGATGGGGTATAAAACCGACGAGAGCGATCGCGTGTTTCAAAAGATTGTAGAAGAGGCAATTGTCGAGCTGGATAGGCTGGGTTGGGATCAGACATCACAAGACGTGGCGGCCCAGATTCACGTGTATGGGTTGTACCTACGTGATCACAATAAAGTGGGTAACATCCTTCTCAATCACATTGAGGTTATCCCTAGGCAAATGCTGGTCTGGTCAATGCTGAAATTTGCATACAAGATGGACCCGGAATTGGTCCTACGGATTATGGCCAAGCTCAACCAGCCGTTTTTGGACACTGACATGCATAAACGAGAGAGAGCGATTGTCCAAGCTGCGTTCGAGAGGTGTGATTCGACACAAATCCAATCACCCCATCTCGCCACAACGCTGATTGATATTTATTCACGAGACGAGCCCGAGCGTGCGCATAGCATGTTTCTCAAAAAACGGGCCGAGGGCAGTGCGAACGGCACTGATTTGCATAGAGTGTTGACGGGGTACCTTGCGTCGAATATTTATAAAAAGATGATCAAAGTTTACGAACAAAACAAGGATTTGCATGATATTAAACACTACGACATTCTGTTGGCATGTTTTGCCAAAATGAAGGACTGGGATCGACTACAAGGTCTATTCGAGTCGCTGTTTGATGTTGGACACGGCCTGCCCAACATTGAACACTACAGCACGGTTATGACTGCAGTGTCCGAGATTGCTAGAACGGACATTGTAGAAATGCTGCACGAGGGGCTAGTCTCTAGAAACCTCCAGCCAAATACCCAAACCCTAAACGCATTAATGTTAGCCAGGCTCGCATTCGGCGATCCGGAAAAGGTTAAGGAAACGTACAAGACTGCATTCGACAAGTATGCAGTGGAAAGGGACCACAACACCCACTACATTCTCGTCAAAGCATACCGGCAGAGTAAGGAATTTGCTCCAGCGTTCGAGCTAGTTGCTGATCTCTATTCACAGACAGGGTCTGATGCATTGGTGATAAGGTTGCTGCCGGTTCTCATCGGCATTTCAGCCGATCGCCGCGATCCCGTCTCGGCAATGTCGGTGCTCAAATGGCTGGAAGGAGTTGGTCTGGAGCCGTCGCGGTACGTTCTCAATTCCGTCTTAAACTGCCTTGTCCAGTCCAACCAGATGAAAGAAGCATTACACATCTACCAGCATATCAAAGAATCATCATCAACGTCATTTCCCAAAATCGACACAATCACGGTGCTGATGAACGGATATGCCCGGGTTGGGTTCAATGCCGGTGTAGAAATGCTTCAAGCCGACGTGGAGAAGTATGGCATGAAACCGGACGAGAAATACTACAGCGTGTTGCTGCGGTATTTTGCTCAGAATGGGAATGACGAATCGGCAAAGGGGCTGCTAGTTGAGATGGAGGATAATGGCATGCTTCCAACCACGTATCACTACACGCTTTTCATGTCCGCGCTGATGCGGCGGCACAACTACGAGTCGGTGGTGGAGGTGTACTCTTCGGTCCTCAAGCTGAATACAGTGACGCCCAGTTACCAAATGCATGCAATCTATCTACGTGCTTTAACATTGTCCAAAGACCGCGTTAACCACGTCAAGGCGTATAACCTCATTATGAACTTTCTAACCAGCGAGAACCTGATGGATCTGACTTCCAACTTTCTCAGTCGTGATAAAGTGCATCCATTAATGCTCAAGAGCGTGGTGCTGATGCTGTTGCGGGATAAAAAATTGGACGATGCCCTGCGGCTCATGGATGTCTACTATGAAGCCACGCCGCAAGCCGTCGAGTCCCTCATTGTGTTGTCACTGGATATTCAACTCCGCCGGCTACGTTTCGAATGGGCCATGGTGGATGCTGTTTGGAATAAGATTGTTCATTGTGTCGAAAATGGCACTGTTGCACAGTACATTGATGAAGAGGAGAATCAAAAGGACAAGTTTATTACCCCGCCGCGGTACCGTGAGGCGCTGTCTCGGTCGATAAACTCCAAACTGCTTCAATTGCAAGCTACTGGCCAGGTCGAAAAGGTGATCCCGTTGATGGACAAGCTAGAATCGCTGAACATCCAGCTAACAAACTCCAACCTCAACTCGCTAGCCTTGGTGCTGTTTTCGGACATGGAGTTTGTGCACAAATCGTGCCAATTGATTGAAAATCGGCTCATGGATGGATATCTCAAGCGGGTTCACAAGTCAATGTTGGCGCACCGAGCAATGGAGCATAAGCATGTGGTGGCCATGCCCACGTATTACATGGAATCGCGCACATATTCGCACATTTCCAAGCACTTTTCACGCATGCTCGTGCAGGTTTCAAAAACGGAGAATTGCGATCAGTTTGATGCATTCAAGTCGCTGCAGGTTAAATACCCAAAGCTGTTGAAGGCGATCCAGAGGTCGCAAGACAGGCATGCGGAAAAGACGGTATTTCATTCCTATTCCTACCTGTAATTGATTAAATAATGAGATATAGAAGAACGAAAAATTTTGATTATTTATTTAAGGTCGTCTCTCCACCATTTAGAATAAACGAACTGGAGCCGGTCACTGGCGACTGGCCAAACACCATCCACCCAACATGCGGTTGAATGTTCCACTCCAGCCGCAGAGTGGCGTTTTGGCCGTTGAATGACTTGTCGATATCGTACACGCTGTATGCGCCTCGAGTGTTTATTAGCTTGAGATTGGCATCCTTCTCAGTCTTGACAATCTTGTCCCAGAAGGTCACCTTGTTGATAATGTCAGGGCGTCGCCCCGGGTACTCGGCAGTAAGGTACACAAACACTTGCTTGGTGTTCCAGTTAAACAGCGGAGTCAGGTCGGCGTCAAGGTCAAACACAACTCGTACGTTTTCTTTGGCCTTGCCGTCTGTGGAACCAAACCGACGTGTATATTTCGGGGCGAATTTGGGAGTGATTTGGCCAACGTTGGAAGACAGTGCAAATCCGCCGCTGGCATAAACTTGTAGCATTGACACGATGCTGACAATAACCGAGAACGCGGTGAGCACTGAGGTAAAGTACCCAAACGAGGTCTGCAGTCGTGTAATGCTGTTGAACATTGTTGTGTTGTTTCGATCGAGTGTGGTGGTAATTTTGACACGTCCCAACTCGGCGTCCTTTTTTAATTTTGTGTGTGTGTGTGTGTGTGTGGTCACGAAATTTTCTGCTCGCGCGAACCCTTTCCAGATAATTCGAAAGACCTGGGGCTGTTGATATCGTGCAAAAGTGCAGAAGGCAATGCTGATTTACTGCTCTAATGCGGCCCGGTGGTGTGAGTGGTACGTAAAGTGTGGTTTTATGGCTGTCTTGTTTTGAGTGCGGCAATATACATATTGAGCCGCATATAAAAAAAGACTTTGTTATTGTACCAGCCAAACGATGAGAGGATAGTAGGGGTATAGGAATCGATGCATGCTAGAATCCCTCTAGAACTAGAAGGTTACTGTATTTTCTGGCATTGTTGATCAAACCAAACGCTGTAAGAAACTACTTTTAAATTTCTCAAAATCTCGTCCGAAAAATAACAGTGAAAAGATGGGGCTGGTATCTACGGCGATGAGATGGGCCGGCCGGGCAGGTGTACAATTCCCGCTTATAAAGTATACCTCAAAGTGACTATTCCTATCATAGAAGGGAAGGGGCTGGCCCCCGAGCTGTTTTGCAATGTTGAAGGACTTGTCGATCACCCTTCTTGAAACAGACAAGTTTTTGACATTCGGTGGGAATTTTATGGAGGCCATTACCAAATTTACAAAGCTAAGGGGAACCAAGAATAGGACGCACGTGTCTGGTGACCGAGTTTAGTCTGGCCAACTCTGGCCCGCTGTTCCATTGTTTGAAGAGGCTTTTGCTGACTATACTTCCTTTGGCGGATGTTGACAATCTTACCTTGATATATGCTATGGCGGATACGTTGGAGTGTTGTAAGGGTTAAGTGGATGGACGAGAAACCCCCACCTCTATACTTATTTTGACCGTGGTCAGATGTTGTTCGAATGAGCGGGATGTTCAGACTTGCACCGCTTAGATCAATTGGTTATGCACGTTCCCAGACGGCCTATAGTTGTACAAGAACTGTGTCATGAACATTCATTACCATTTAGAAGAATATATTGATATTATGTTTTACCGGCCTCCAATTTCAATTCAACGCTGAGGTGTTTCGGAGTCATTATGGGTAATTTATAAAAAGCACGGAAATAGAGCATATATATCTATAAATTTATCTCGAGAAGAAAAAAATGATAACCAATTGAACTGGAAGGAATTCAAGCTCAAAAACAATTAGCGGGACTCAAGAAGATGGTCAAGCTTGTAAGATACTCCGAATGGTAAAGAGAGCAAGAGCCACCTCTACACAGGGTTTTACGTTTGCGAAAATGACGTTTCCCTGGTAGTATTTGAAATTATACAATTGATTAATCCAGGCCTGTGCTCTAAGAAACCCATGGAACCATTAATATGGAGTTGACTGGCACGAAAAAGAAGTTTTATATATTGAGTATAGTTAAAATAAATAACGCATCGGTGAAATAACCAATACACGTCCGATGCATACTCAAGAAGGACTTACTACCTAACCATTGTCTTCTTGCAAAAGGTGGTTGTGTATGCATCTGTTTTCAATTTGATCAGGCGTAGTAGTTCGGAACCTCCTCCTTCAGCCACAAGCGCCACACACTCGTCAGTTCAACAAAATATACATGTAAAATGGCTGCCATATGCTTTAGGCGCACCGTAGCAGACGCTTTTTTGACTTCGGGATCCAGTTTGCAATCTGGGTGCTGTTTATGAATGAGTATCCAGCTTGGGTGTGCCCCTAGTTTACTCTATACCAATAAAAATATTTGTCGCGCCGTGGGTGATTGGCGATTAAATAAGGCCCGGGCGTCCGGTGCGGCTCGTTTTCTCCCACGGAAAAGCTAATTAAGCGCGCTAGGAAAAAAAAAAGGCGCTCTTCCCGATAACAACAACTATCACAGATACAAACACAAGCATGCACAAAAACGCTTCATATTGGCTCACTATAATCTCGGTACTACAGTTAGGAGCCATTTACGGCATTGAGACTGTGTACGTTGCGTATTTCCTAAGCACTGCTGAATTCAACTACTACTATGGCGACCCAGGAGACGCCGCGAGAGGGTTAATGACGGCTATACTTCCAATAAGTGCCATGTTGGGCAGTCTATCGTTAGTATTATACGCCAACAAACTGACTCGGAAATTGGTCATCTATGTGAGTTTTACGGTGTGGTTTGTGGGGTACCATTGTGGGTACATGTTCCGATACTATTCGGTTTTCATCATCTGCCGAACCTTGCGTGGATTTGCACTAGGTGTATTAACCCCCACCGTCCCGCTTTACATCAAAGAAGCATTCAAACCACACCAAGCGACGACATTGCTGACTTGCTACCAATGCGCCGCCCCGTTCGCAGTGTTAGTATTTGCTGTCGTGGCCAGCATATTGCTGCCTAACCAAGACACGGTGGTGATAGAAGGTACGCCCAGCTTCGCTTGGTGCTGGATTTTTGCCGGTACACCAGTCTACGCGTTCCCGCTCTGGGCGTATTACATGCGTACCACGCCACGAGACGGGCTATTTGCGTACATGAGTATGGGGAGTAAAGTTGTGCGAGCCTCGATCAGAGAATTGAGTGACAATGAGCGAGAGTTTACCGAAATGTTGGAGGATTATGAGGTTGAATTAGACCGGATAAAGTCGCAGCAGAAAGTGTCCAGCATTGCAAAGCTTTTCCGTTACCGGCACGTCCGCGAGCGGCTTGCAGCTTCGGTAATAATGCAGGTTATGGCTGGCGTATCTGGCGTCACCGTCATTATGTACTACTTTGCCGTGCTATGTGACCAGCTGGGCGTGGCTCCGTACTGGACCAAAACATTCACCACCGTGTTACATGCGCTCAACTTGATGACGTGCGTAGGAGCTATCGGACTGACCCGCGAACAGCCCCGTCTATCTATCATGCGGGTTGGGTACCCTCTTCTAGCATTCTTTTTTGGTGGGGCGTTTTTCTTGTTGCATGGGATAGGCATGGGGCTTGCCGATAACGATAACAAGGTCATTTTCCAGGTCTTGCTTATTAGCATCTTCAACTTGATCGTGATTGTGTTTACATTATTTGTGTCGTGCAGCTCTCTGCTGTATGTGAGCGAGGTTATCCCGTTAGCAGTGCGCGATACCGGCATGTGCGTCTCGCTGGCCACATTCTGGCTCGTCAACTTTATCGTCGCGCAGCTGACCCCAATTCTTCTGCACAAGCTTGGTGCATATACCTTTTTAATATTTTGTGTGATTAACGGGTTTGATTTCATGTTTACCATGTTTTTTACGGAAACCCATGGGCTTAATGAGAATAATTTGCTAGATTTGTATGGTTAGAGTATTCTAAAGTTCTGAACCCAAGTCCCAGTATACGCGCCAAACTTGGACAATACTTTATGACTGAAATTGAACCCAACCAAAGCTTTTGAAAGGGGTGAGGTCGACCAATTACTGGGTTTCTATTGCGGCTGTGCACGTGCGGCTTTAGTACGCTACGTAGTAGCAGCAGATTCAGTACCACGTAACTTTGGGCGTATATTCCGTGTTTGGTATCGTTTAAATTCTAATGTCAGATTTTAAACACGTCTATAGGTTTTTATAATATAGTTGAAACGCATCCATGATTTATCGAATTATTGTGTTGTGAGATTTGTCCATATTTGGGACGGTTCATTTACGCTCCCAACGCTCGCTTTTTTTATTTTTTTTTTCTTCTTTTCTTCAACACGACACGTTTTTATTACCATCTCTCCAAAAATGTCAATCGAACCAGACGATTCAACACAACAGCCACTGTTTGACTCGACAAACAAACACGTGGAATCCGACAACAACCAATTCATCACGCCTGATTACGATGAGCCGTCGACATCTTCCGCGCCAGCATCAGCACCACGACAACAACAGCAACCGCAGGTGTCTGGGCAGATGGACAGTGCCAATGCGGGCAGCAACAACCCACCGTCGTACCGTAAAGCCCACAGCATCTTTTCGTTCAACTACTACATGAACTTTTTCAATGTGGACACACGGGACGTGATGGACCGGTGCCTGCTAGCCCTCAACCCGCTCAACAAGGACATGTTCTTACTTGACCAAGACGAGGTGATGGAACGAGGCCAGGGTGTCACGGAAGGGTACGGGCATATTGCAGGCGGGCGAACCAGTCGGCCAGATATGTACGGTCCATTCTGGATCTGCACAACTGTCGTTCTCGTGCTCTTTTTCTCGTCAACCCTTGTAGGCATTCTATTCTCATCATGGCAAGGCGTAAAATACGAGTACAAGTTTGAGCTGTTGACTGGGGCAGCCGGACTCATGTACAGTTATACATTCATCCTCCCACTGTTATTGTGGTTGGCGTTGCGGTACCTCAACATTGCCCCGTCCACCACACTAATGCAACTGGTATCGCTGTACGGGTATTCCAACGTGACGTGGATCCCGGTGGCCGTCTTGTCGGTGTCGCCGCTCCTTGGTGCGCCAAACGTGTCCAATATCATTCGGTGGGTGTTTATCACTATAGGATTTGCCCTGTCATGCTCGTTTATCGGCAAGAATATCTATCGAAAGCTGCTGCCTGAGCATAACAGCTCGGCCGACACGCGTAAAAAGGCAATCACTGTCCTAACCATTTGCATCGCGCTCCACACTGCACTCGCATTCGCCGTCAAGATTCTCTTTTTTGGCGGGGTTGTGATTGAAGATAAAAAGTAGTGGGTGAGTTTTTATTATTTACATAATTTATTACATTGCGTGCGGCTCAATTATTATTATTATTTTTTTTTTGGATTCATAAATTACAGTATATTAGCGATGGACATTTTCCGTTTAGACGGAGGGTTAGGGCTCCAGCGGAACGACTGGCGTAGTCTACCAACCTGCGCAACTAGGCCTGCCCAGTCATTGAACGGCTTGGGGGGATTCTCCTCGACCTGCGTACCATCAGACCATACCCACGCCTGTGTATACGAAGCCTGAAGGTCTGCGGATAACACGGCCAGCACGTCCGGGTCAAACCACGGCGCATACTTTTTACTCTCCGCGGCATATTTTTCACTCATAAGGCTGATGAACCCACGAATGAAATGTGCGTACCGATCAGCCTTACCGCCGCCGTCGTGTTTCGACACGGCCTCAAGACACGAGATGAGGAACGCGGCCTGGTCAAAGTCTTCTTTACCCAGCAAAATCAACGCGCAGTGGAAAAGATGCAATGACACGATGCCCGTCGCGTGTTGCGCCAACACCACCTGCCAGTCCACCTTTTCCTGCGTACACCCCGTAATAAACCGCTGGATCAACGATACCGTCTCCACTGCAATCGACGCCGAAACTTCAAGCGACGACCCACGGAGGTTAGGGTGCGCAGCGGGAGAGAGGTTCACGCGTTGGATGAGGTTCCGCGCGTAATGTAGCAATACGGCCGGCATTAGAGCTTTTGGGTGCAGCGGCTGCTCAGAGTTTGTAATGTATGAAGGCAGCAACGACGCAAACGACTCCACCTGTGAATGCAGCAAGTCCAAACTCGTCCATGACAGGGTCGTGGTGGAAGAGTTTGTCAGCGTGGTTGACCCAAACATATCAAGCAGCTTTGTCACATGCACGATGGGAGTAGTAAACTCGCTATTCTTATTGCTCTCCTCATCGTCATAATCACCCTCGCCCTTCGTCGCGTAACTCTCCGGGACAAGGAACTTTTGCTGGACCGAGCTGATCCGGTCCCATACAAACAAACCCCACAACACATCGTCGTGCGGCTCATCCTCCTCCATCATCTGAGCCGCCGCCGCGGCATGTGCGGCGATGTTGAGCCACATTGAACTTGCCGATTTATAGTTGGACTCTGCGCAAGCTATCGACATTAGCAAACCCGATAGAACAAAATCAAGCGTGTATTCGTCGTTACTCGGCACCATGTTGACCGCCTCCCTCGCTTTGGGCAGGTATTGGTCCTGGCAGGTGGCTAGCATGGCGTAGAAACAGCCTAGCCAGTTCTCCTCCACTTTTTCCCCGGAATACGCACGTTCAAATGTCTGTTCAAACCTTTCCCAGTCTACAATGGGCAGCCAGTGGTCGAATTTGGTCTTGTACTGCTGGATCGCCACGATGGCCTCCTGACGAGGTGGAAGCGAGGGTTGAGGTGGGAGCTGGTGGATAGGTTTGGGAGTCACACGGGCATATCTGGGCGGTTTGAACACGCGGTAGTTGTGCGATTTTAGAAACTTGCGATACGTGGTGTAATCGTGATCCGTCTTGATGGAAAGTCGCTGCATTGGTGCGGAATCTCCATTCGACCCGGTGCTGTTTGTTCGGCTGTGAGGTGAGGGGATGGATTGCTGTGGCTGGAGGATTGTAGGTGATCCGTTCTCGTTGCTGTTGTTGTTGTCGTTTTCATTATTTAGTGCGGAGATGGCAGAGGAGGGGTCGTCGAGCACAATGTTGGCTAGTTC
Organism: Blastobotrys elegans; assembly: GCA_030564235.1. NCBI lineage: Eukaryota > Fungi > Ascomycota > Dipodascomycetes > Dipodascales > Trichomonascaceae > Blastobotrys > Blastobotrys elegans. Next base: position 22,062 of record JAJLUJ010000149.1, read on the forward strand.
GCTATCGGCGACTGCCAGGCTTTCCGGGATGGAAACATTGCATTCTTTTAGTCTGTTTTTGTACTCGTTGATGCAGCTGAGTGCTTTGGAGAGTGCCTTTTCCAAGTCGCGGATCTGCCGGATCGAACTCATTCGTCGGTTCGTGTCCTTGGTGAATTGACATTTCAGCTGTCGGCCAATACACTCTGAACATGCAGATGATTCCGTCGCGTCACATTTTACTTTACGTTCCCGGCATGCGTCACAACTAGGGTCTTTTCGTCGCTGTCGGAACGTTCGCCGGTTCACAGGCACGGGACCTAATAGCTGAGGCTGGGGCGTTGATGAAGTGTTGGCTTGCGGCGACGAGCCCTGAAGCGGGGATTTGGCCATCTGGTCTGACTGTGGTTGTGGTTGTGTTTGTGTTTGTGTTTGTGTTTGTGGAGGGGTCACTTGAATAGGAATAGCCATTGGTGCTTGTTGTTGTTGCTGCTGCTGCTGCTGCTGCTGCGGTTGCTGGGGGTGGACAATGCGAGGGATCAAATGCTGATGCTGGGGGTGGGCCTGTGGTGGGTGCGGTGGTGGAGCCACTGGTGCGTATGGCACTTGTTGATACTGCATTGGATGGGGAGCCATCTGCGGTACCATTTGCTGCTGCTGATGGTGAGCATGAGGTGGTTGTACAGGCACAGCTACAGGCACAGGCTGAGGTTGGCGATTCTGATTCTGCGGAGGATACCCCGTCGTTAATGTCTGAATCGACGGTAAAGAGGGTGGAGTGGATCGTGCGTCCATTATCTATACAAATCTCTGTCGTGTGTCTTGATATCGTCTTTTTCGCTCTCAAAACCCGGTCTATACTTCTATAATATCAATATCGTGAGATTCAGGAACAGTAATTGTAAAGAAAGGAGAAAAGAGGGAAAAAGAGGAAGAGAAATTTTCTGTTTAATTCTGTAGGTTAGGAAATGGAGTGTTAGAAGTGTAAAAAAGAAATTTGAATGTGGTTGTTATGGGAGGGGAGGGGGGGCCGCAGTCAGAGATATAATGTGTACCTGAAAACGTTTTCAATCAACCCAAGCTGTATATTATTATTATTTTTTTTTTTACCAACTGTTAGCCGGCTACGAGAATGAGCCTGAAAAGTTGCAAGCCTAGGCTGGCTAGGCCGGCCGATTGATCGCCAGGTGCAAACATTGTTCTGATACAAAAAGCAACCAAGGTCTAAGCCTCGTTTAGTTTCTTTTTTTATGCTCACTGATTCTTGCTTTTCATGACTCGCGGGAAGAAGCCCGTCGATCTATTGAAGTTCACGGGATATATCTAGATATATTTATATATGTCTCTAAAATCTAACGCAATTGAGGCTAAAAAGGTGTATACCGTTCCCCCAGAAAACCGATATCCTTAATCAATATTGGTTATATAAACTTGCGCAATAGATTCCTCCCGATTGTGCCGTGCCGGATCCAGGAACCCCCTCGTAACTTACGTTACGTATGTATATACATATGCTCTTAGGGTTGGCGTGAATTAATTCAAACCGAACCCATCCTGCTGTTTGAGATCAGATTTTTCACAAGTGTGTGTTTGCCGAGCAAGCGAGCGAGCTCCGAGCTCATTTAAGTTTCAAGGCTGTGCTTGGATTCCCCTTTTTGCAATCAAGGCATGGATGAGCTCTATATAAGGCATATATATATAAATAACGTTGTACAGGATATCACTCCACCGAGATTGGAGGCGTAGCGTAGGGGCCCCTCGTGGCCGGGTTAATCGACAATTTAAAAGACACAAAATATCGCAAAAGAAAATGGGAAGGTGGTGAAGATCCTTGAGTTCGGGAGTAAGCGAGACAAAACTTAAGTGCGGAGGCTGCGCTCGCTCCCCTAACTTATATAGCTAGGGCGATCGAGCCGACGTGGTTAATTGGTAAATCCGGTAAGCGAATATAGACTATGGGAATGACTGGACGATTTAAAAGCCACGACAGCACTATTGACCGCGGTCGGTCTCTATCTATAGGCTGGCCAGCCAGCTGCTGCTATGACCGGCTTGCAATTGTGTGAGGTACGACCACGGTCCGGTATACCTGATGCATACTGTAGATTAACTGTCAGTTTTTAATTGGCAAAAGCAAATGGCAAGCTAAGCTTAATTATAATAGGTGCTCATGATAATATTTTTTGATCGGATCCCCTTGAACGTCATCGATCAGTGTTCCCGGATTCTTCTCCCATATGCTCATGATTGCGATGAATATTGCAATCCAATTGACCCCAATTGCTAATGTTTAAGTAATATAAGACAACGGGGGGAGGGGGGGGGACTAGCGATATCAAATATAGGAGCGTATTGGTTTTCTATATATATCATTCCATTCAACATGACTGACTGACCCACTTTATAATATACTGCCGTTTTTCAAATTCAATTGGTGACTCGCGAACGCTCATGAGAATTTGCAACAATAGAAAAAACGCACGGCACAAATTTTTTAAAAAAAAAAAAAAGAGATACTGCGCCTCATTGGGTCCATAAAAAAGCTTGTGTTCGGGTTCCTGGCGCCGCCGGGCCGGCATAACTATGGAGATTACGTAACTCTGGTGCTTTCCTGCGCCGGGCTAGCCCGCGGCCCCTTAAAATGTGTACCGCGCGCTCGGGTTCGGATCGGCCCGGTTAGTTTCAGCGAGCGGTTCGGTATTATATAGCTAACTATATAATTAAGGCGTGCTACAAAGTTGTAATATATTTGAAGTTATGGACATGTAGCCCCATTGAGTCGAGTCGAGTCGAGTCGAATCGGTCGCGGGAAATTGCGGCGGGACGGCTGATAGTGTGAACTTAATTACTAAAGGCCCTTAGTGTTTAATTTCGATCTACTGCTTTTCGGCTGAAATCGAAACAGCTCTAGACTGGAGCTAAGGTTGAACTGCATATGGGTCTATATACATATACGTATGCAGGATTGCACTCACTCGAGCAATCAATTTGGAATGTTCGTTTCTCAAGGCTGGGGTTGAGACCGGTATCGATCAGTCTTCGAATGATCAATGGGGGCGAGCAAGGTACACGTATACATTAATTAGGGTTAACAATTGGGACAAGTTCTAGATCTAGAAGCTTGCTACGTATACGCGTACATTATTGCGCACCCTTCGGTTGATCAGTCAATGGCAGTGCCGGCCAGCGCTGGGGTGGCGTGGGCTGGGGTGTGCCGATATCGGCATGCTGGTGACTTTTATAGACCGCGGTCAAGCCATGTGCGCGCATTCGATCTGGAGTATACGCGCGCGTGCCTCTGCTGTCCGGAACCGGATCAAGGAACAAGTTAATCGATGTGCATGCTTTCAGATATATATATTATAATATTATATATATAAGGCTAGCTTGTATATATATCGATCGGGTCCCCTCTTTTTCTCCTATCGGGGGCCTCTATTAAATCCTATAAATTTAATTCAACAATTGGCCGCCAGTTTTAATTAAGGGGTGTACGTTTCACCCCGGCCGAAACGGGCTCTATAGAGCTCTTATTGGAGCTGGAAGCCCGCGGCGCGGCGGGCAAAACCTTTCATGGCCATACCGAAACCTCCGAAATGCATGCCAAGTTGGGTTTATTTATTGTTTTTTTTTTTTTTTTTTTTTTTTTTTTTTTTTTTTTTTTTTTTTTTTCAACGAGGAACGTTTTAAAATAAAATAGTCTCAAGCTTCTTGGCGTATCTTTCGCTCGCGCAGGTTCCAATAGCACTTAAGTTTAAATAAATTTTAATACGAAATGCCGCGCCGCAAAGTTGACGGCTTGGGGAAATATTAGTTCATTAGCAATGCTGTTTTAATTAGCCAGATAGTGAGGGCCCCGGGATAAAGCGATCAATGCCAAGCCTTATTCGGAATGTCTAATCGATATCGCAAATACAAAGAGAGATATAGGTCGGTGGCCGAATGGCATGCTTGCAAGGAAAGACTATATAATTACCGGAAGGATGCTCATGATTGCAAACGGCTCTACTACTGTGTATTGCACCTAAAAGCTTGTAACATAAGCCTCTACCAGCGTATATATGGTAATGATGGCAGTGACTAGATTTCGGCGAGATTCACCGGTCCGGTTAATCTCTATATTAACCGCTACGCCTTAATTATAAAGCTACACTGATATCAACTTTTTGACGCCGTATATCCCGCTCTCGGTGAATTAACTCGCAAAGAGACATTAATTATGCATACACTTGCTATCCGTGGGTTGCAGATATTGCCTCGAGATCTCGAGGATCCCGGGGCCCCCAATGAGCGTGATCACTCGAGTTGGTTTTACGTAACTATCAGCGATGACATAGGGCACGATTGTTTACGTCTCTCGAGATCTCCGCGCCGGATGTTTTGAGACAGTATCTATAGAGCAGAATCAGATCCCATGACGTTCTGATATACAAACATGTAGTGATAGACTAGGGCATAGTGGGCAGTGACCAGATGTCGCGAGTAGCGCTTAACTCCCATTTGAGCCGCATTTACCAATGTTCACTTGGACAACCGGACATGACGAAATTCCAACGCCATATGTATACTATTTGACGCTGCACTGGGAATATGGCGGCGATAATATACACTGTGAACCACTATAGTATAAGCGGGGAGGTGGATGGAATCAACTCGGCGCTTGTCCATTAGCGTCTCTGTAGTGGATGCTGGGCGACAATCTAGGGTCACTTATTATTAATAATTAATTCCTCTCTACCGCAATAATTATACCCCACACTCAAGCTTGGTGATACATACTTTTAACACGACAGGGTTTGTAGAGATTAAACAAAGAGGCGGGCAAAGCGCTTCATGTAAAATTATTAAGAAGGCGTGAAAGTCAGAAAAAGGAACATAAGAGAATATAAAAGTAAAAGAGTGCAGGTGTCGGAAAAGCGGATGATAAATCATGATAATTAATCAAATGATTGTTGTGTGCCGGTGCTTTAGTGCCACGACACTCATGCATTAGAATCGAAGTTGACTGCTCACAACCATTGTAAAGTTCAAGTTGACTGCTCACAACCATTGTAAAGTTCCAATAGAAATGAAGAGAAGATGACCTGAGATAGTCTGGTTACTTTTTGTGCCATCAAAGTACATCCATGCCATTTTGTGCCATCAAAGTACATCCATGCCACCTATCATGCCATAATATATGTACTGCGAGGTGGCACCAATCAAGCGTCTTGGGGTGTTCCTTGCCCGCCAAATGCGGCCGAAAACTGGTCAAACGGCTCCCAATTTCTTCAATACCCCCTCATGGATAACTGTTGGATGCCCCAAACCACTTAAAACGTCGAAAAAGGCCAAAAAAGCCGACTGAACAATGTTCGAGTTGAGAACAAAGTGGAATTTTAGAATAAGCCAGCAAGTACCAGCCTGGCTAGCTCAATCGGTAGAGCGTGTGACTCTTAAGATCTAATCAAGTTTTCTGTTCATTCAGTAAAGCATTAAGGTCATCACAAGGTCGGGGGTTCGAGCCCCCCGTCGGGCTATTCTTCTTTTTTTGCTGCTCGTTTTGGCATATATGGCTTCATTTTTGCATGCTGGAGTCCTTTTTGACGTCCAGGGCGGATACTGCCGATCGAGCCGCATCTGAAAAAATTTTTTTTTTTTTTTTTTTGAAACACCGGTCGGTGCCCAACAATTTGGGACAAAGAAATATATATATATAGCACTTCGCGTCCGAATTTGTTAACGGCCAACCCGCCCATATATATACCTTATGTAGATATCCGGTCGCGGAATTAATCCATAGCATTGTAGTAGTATATACTTGTAGTAGTATACTTTGCTTTTTCGCCAAACACGGAAAGCTATAAAATATAACAACGACTGCGCGCGCGAGCTTGGAACTGGAAAACTTTTCCAGAACAGCCAATGACACACTTTTAGCACAGGTGGGCAGCAAAAGATGAAGAACTCGACCTCGGCTAGCACTGGGGGCTGGTCCTGTGGTTTATCAGTAATGGCGAGTTGCAGCTGATTCGCGACGCGGCAACTGTTCGCCAAACTAGTTTAACGTCAATGATGGGCTCCTTTTTGAAGTTCGGGGGAACAGTGTTGTTTTACCCTACACATAGGCAGGATGATTCTGAACCAGTGTTTCAAAAGTTACACGTCTTCAAACTAGCGCCGCATCATGGTGCACACAACATTCTGGAATATAACTAGTCCAGAACCAGTCGTCCATCAACGTGACGTGCCCTGGTCTATCGAGGAGGATCCGACATGGTCAAAGATGTGGTTGGGTCATGCCACACATACCAGATAGCCAAGCCACACCTGGGTTTAAACTTTTGCTGAGCTTGGAGAAATTCTCACGTCTAGGCGTTTGAAGTAATCCACATTGGTCATGCTACCGACATACAAGAGAGCAATGGTTACAACAGGTTTTTGGTGATCAATTGGAGGCGAATGAGCAGAATGTGGAGAAGATAATCACTGTATCGTACTCTATATTCTGATAGTCTGGGCAAGAAACAAAAGGAATGCCCAGGTTGGTTTGAACGAGTTTATCCAAGCTCGGGTTCCTTGGAACAGATTGATCGATATCTCGTGATGGAGCGGGTTGGCCTTAATGTCGAGCAATTGTCAAGTGGTTATATACATGACTACGTCAGTGCTTTTACAATACACAATACAAAACCTAATTCAACTTCCCATGTAACTCTTCGACCAGTTTTTGTAACTCATCGATTCGTCTGACCAGGTCATAATTCTGCCACGACACGCCTTCATACTTTTCAATCTTTGGGGCTGCATCCTCCAGCTTCTTTTCCCATTCCTTTTCGTCGGTGTGAAATTCTGGGTCGCCTTGATCGATAGCTTGTTGCATTTGTTCATTCTCCATGCCAATACTAGCGTGATCTTCGTTATCAGAATCGTATCCGTCAAACAGATCCCATTCCTGGTCGTCTTCGTTGGCATCGTCTTGAACGCCTCGGCTTCGGTTGTACAAGATGCGTCTAGCGCTCTGGCTTTCATCATAGGCAATAAGCACCAACACTGGCGAGTACACCACGTACATGAAATAATCAGCAAGCTTGTTGAATTTGTGTTGAGGCATCCACAACTTGAAAAACAATGTCAGCACACCATGTTCGATCAAATTCAACGGTGGCACAAACACATGCTCGTCAGGAGCACGGACATAACGTAGGGTCTTTTGCGCAACCAGTGCCATGTACTCGTCATTGGCATTATCGTAAATCTTTTGATACGCCGAGTTGAACAAGGCCACTAGAATGTTGAGCAAGAGGGTTGACACGACAAACGCAAACAAGTAGTACAGTCCGATACCGAACCCACCGAGCTTTTCGTCAAAGAACTCAAAGTTTGGTTCCTCAAGCACCGTGCGCGTCATGATACTGAGGACGGTCTTTGTCACGTCCAGCGCGCCGTCAATCTCGTCCAGGCCGATGAAAGCTTGTAAAAATCCGCATGCGACGATGGCCAACAAGACAAAAAACACCAGCGACTCTTTCAGGAGTTCTTTGAGCACGACCAGCATTGCGCCAAAGAACCGCACCGAGTCTAGGTACAGCAGCATCCGGCCCCATACCAACGGCGCGCAGCATGCCAGAATGTGGAATGCGAGGTCGAAATGGTTGCCAAACATGCGCAATGCCATTGCCACGGAGACCATAATATACAATGTGTCGTTGAACACGTTCCAAAACCCGAGCATTGCCAGCCCAATGTGCCACAACTTGCTAATCTCGTCAACGAGGTACCCCACGGTAAACACGTACAGTAGGCCTTCAAAGACTTTCACGTGTTCACGGGTAAGCGCGTCGGCCACGTCGTTGATGGCTAGCGTGAAGATTATGAGGAAGATGAAGGAGAAGAAGAGTTGGATATAGTTTTGGTACCGGGGCGTTTTGATCCGGTCCGGGTCAAAGTGGGTGCTGAACCGCGTGTCGTTGAGTTTTTCATAAAACACATATCGCGACGGGTCTTGCTCGCATTGCACAATCCACCCTCGCCACAGCCACTTGATGCATCGTTGGTACCCACTCGAACTGATCACGATCGTGGCATGCTCGTCAACCGCCAACTCCAACGCGTTCATTCCCGTGGAATCACGCCCGTGGAGAGTGATGGAGTATCGTTGGCATAGAACGTGTCGGAACAAGTGGTACTCGTCTGGATGCCGCTCAATCACCTTCTGTGCCAAGTACTCGGCGGATTTGGCACGCATCTCAAACAGGTTACTGTCGTAGAGAATGTTGTCGGCAGATTTGGCATACCATCGTTTGCAAATCAACAGTACAAACACCAGCACCGATTGGTACTTGTGCTTGCTCTTTTCGGTGCTCCCTCCCGCAGCTTGGAGGAGTAGTTGATACACACTATCGTTTAACACTGCAGAGTCGGGTTTCGAGATTACCGCTTCGTCAAACTCGATTGGAATGACATTATCAATGAGTTTTTTCACACGTAGTGCGATTTTCAGCACGTGTTTTGGCGACACTGGGCCCAAGTCGTGGTCGTCCATTGTTGGATTGTGTTTAAGGGCTTAGTATTAGGGGCGGCCTTTGTCTTATTTATACGCTACGAG
>JAJLUJ010000150.1:0-30598 GCA_030564235.1 Blastobotrys elegans
GGACGTCGACACCGGTATATCCTATAATCATAGTTATTTGCGCCCCGCGTACTCAACCTCTCTATGGCTTTTCAATCGCAAATTGACCCTGTTTTTTTTTTCTGCTGCAGATGCTCTTCATAATTCTCGCAAAACTCCACCATATAATTCCACCGATCAATGGCATCGTCAAGCTGGTCTTCCGCCTCTGCTTCGACGCGACAACGTAGGTAGAAATACAGCAGCTTCAGACCTAGCCCTACTCTAGGATAAACACCAAGGTCCATGACAACGTTGTTGAAATACCTCACCTCGTCCAGCTGACCCTGCATTCTTTCAATCTCCTGCTTCAATTGCTGGTAGATGAGCTCTCGTTGCGAGTACCGCCACTGCGCCAACAAAGCGTGTTTTGTTCGAAGCACCTGCTCCATATCCTCTTTGAGCGGAGAGCACTCGTTGATTCGTAATTTCATGTTGTTGTCGTTCATGTGTATTATTTCTACTGTGCAAGTGAAGGAGGGAGAACAACAATAACAAAGGAGCCTTGACTTTTTTTTTTTTTTGTGCAATACATATTGCGAGATTAAGTTGTCTGCAGATGAACATCCGGATTTGAGCGAGTCGGAATGTTCAAGATGAATGTGCCAATGCCATCACGTGTAGAACTGGGGTATACTAATTTTATAAAGCTCCTAATGGTTGTTATATAAGGCCTTAGCTACAGAATATACGTTGTATATGGTATACAAGATGCAGTAAATATGGCACATATTACATGGTCATTGCTTGTTGGAACCTTCTTGTGGACGACTCGAGAATCTTCCGGCAATTGGGCAATCCGTTAAACCTGCAGCTGGCTTGTGTTGATATTGAGCGGCGGCCTGGCCAGCCGGGCAACATTTTTCATGGTGGAGGCTAGTTGGTCATCGCCCGTTGATGCATCCCCGGTTGCCAGGCTTGATAAGATTTTTTCCCGCTCTCCTGAAACAGAATCGATAGCTAAGGTATAAACCCAAAATGGCATATACATTATTTTAGAATTTACTTTTCGATTACAACGTTGTGCTTTCGAATGATCAATTTCAGTTATTGCCCTGGCTAGGTTTTGAACAGAGATTATATGTTTAAATTGACTCTAGATCTCCTTCGATCGCTACTGCTAACCACCCTTATTATGTCAATCAAGAAGTCCATACATATATATAAGCCATGGGTGTCGTATTTGTTTAAAGAGACCTCGAGATCAAGGGTTTAAAACGGGTACTTAAAGTTTAAGCCGCACGGAACATATCTAAGCTTAAGTAGTGACAAAACGGAATCTTAAAATCTAAAACAAACTCCTATGGAAGCTAAAACAAACGAAGAAAAAAAAAACATACTAGAAAAATATGTGAGAAATTGATAAAAACTTTTTTAAGCAGAAATGGCTTGTTGCAACTTGGCGGAAGCATCGGCCAAAATCTTTCGGTCGGCAGCCAAGTCAGAAAACTCTTTAGTGTTCTTGTGCATATCGCCAACAGAAGCAATCAAGCTTTGAGCTTGAGATACGACTTGGCGGTCATGCTTGTTGGCTTGAACGTGGTGAGTCAAATCGTCAATATTAGCGGCAACAGCTTGCATGATTGGCTGCATGTTTCGAGAAGCGCTGTCCGAAGCGTGGGAAATGTAGGCCTTCTTGTTCTGGTTGGCAAACAATTGTCGGTAAGATGACCAGCCATTGGTACCGGTATAACCATAGTTATAGCCTGGCATTGGGTTACCCCAAGTGAATCGGCTATTACGGTAGTATCCGTAGTAGCCATTGCCACCATAGACTGGGACTGGAACGCGGACTGGGATTGGCCAGAAACAAGCTTCAGAGATTTGGTCCAAAGCAGTGTTGGATGAGTCGACAATGCTCTTCAACGACTTGGTGATGGAAGAAACAGCTTTTGGATTACCATTGTTGGCTTGCAATCGCGCTGGCAATACAGACAAGGTGTTTTGGTTGTAAGCCCATTGAGAGTTGGCATTGTACAAGGCACTGTCGACTTGACTGGCCATAGCTCGGTCTTGGTGCGCTGGGTTGACATTGGCAGCGGCAGCGTTAACTTCGACAGCAGCGATAAGAGCAGTAATGATAGTAGCAGAGAATTTCATTGTTTATAAGATAAGAATAAGATGCGGTTATCTGAGATGATGATTAAAAAAAGATATATATATATATTAATGCTGGATGATCTACAAGTATTTATACTACAATTATTTTGGAGGGAGCCGTTCAACCCTTCAGTGTAGAGAGTTGTTTCAGAACTGCTGATTTGGAAGTACCTCCAATCGCGGTACGTTTCTCCACACTCGCTTCGAAATCAAAAACTGATGATACATCGGCTTCAAAGCGAGAGTCAATTTCCTGCAGCTGGGAAAGAGGAATTTGGTCAATACCAGAGAGACCAGAGTTTTCAGCTTTTGAAACACACTCACCGGAGATGTGGTGTGTTTCACGGAACGGTACCCCCTTTCGTACCAAATAGTCGGCAAGATCGGTAGCCAACATGTCCATTGTTAAAGCTTGTTTCATTTTTGATTCATTAACCTTCAACGTTGAAATGACGCCAGTGGCGATCGACAGCGAGTGGTTCACAGTAGTCATGCAGTCAAACAATGGTTCTTTATCTTCTTGCAAGTCCTTGTTGTATGTGGATGGTGTCCCCTTCATGGACATCATGAACCCGGCTAGCTGGCCAAACACTCGGCCAGATTTACCTCGCAACAGTTCCAAAGAATCTGGGTTCTTTTTTTGTGGCATTAAACTGGAGCCGGTGGAGTACGCGTCAGCAAGCTTGATAAACCCAAATTCGGCGGTACTGTAAATAATCAAGTCTTCACTAAACTTTGACAAGTGATTCAAAACAAGCGATCCCCAAAACAATACCTCGACAACAAAGTCTCGATCAGCTACTGCCGTCAATGAGTTGCCGATAATGCCACTGAAAGATAGCTCTGAGGCCAAGAATTCTCGATCAATGCCAAATGGGTGGCCCGCCAACGCGCCGCAGCCCAAAGGTGATTGATTCACTCGCTCAATCACTTGGTCGAGTCGATCCAAGTCGCTCTTGAGGTATGTGGCGTGACTACTCAACCAATGGGCCCATCGAATCGGCTGAGCTCGTTGCAAATGCGTGTACCCAGGCATCAAAACATCAATTTCAGTTTCGGCACGAGTAACCATAACTTTAATCAGGTTTGTCAGAATTTCCCGCAACACGTGAAGCTGCTCTCGAACATAAATTCGCATATCAGTAGCCACTTGATCATTCCGAGAACGGCCCGTGTGGACCTTACCGGCGATTTCTTTGCCAATGATTTCACCTAGTCGTCGCTCGTTGGCAGTGTGAATATCTTCATCGCCTGGCTTTTCCACAAACTTTGAGTCTTTCCATTCTTGCTCGATTTGTTCCAACCCAGTGTGAATTACCGCCAGCTCGTCCGACGTGAGTAGGTTAAGCTTTTGCAATGCGCTGGTGTATGCTTTGGTGCCCTTCAAGTCAGCGCTGTACATTATCTGGTCGTATGGCAAGGAGGCATTGTATAGCTCCATTAGCGGGTCAGTTGCCCCAGTAAATCGTCCACCCCATAGCTTGGCTTCTTTCTGTTCAGTCATGGTTATTTTTGTTATTTTTGTTGTTGTTGTTGTAGTGGGTGGTATGAAAAAATAAAAACAGAAAGTGGCAGGCCGACTATTTATATTTTCACGTTCCTCGATCAAAAAGAGTCATGAGAGATATCATGCCGGAGGGCGCGCGTTAACTCAGTCATCTTGCTGTTCCCAAACAGGGTAAGTCCCAGCCACCCGCGCGCCGATCGCCTCTTTTTTTCTTTCCTAAGCTTGCATATTTTTATATATTTAGACTCTAAATCATCGATTTTATCTATATATATATATACGACAATGGCGGTGGAGCTGCCGTGGCCTATACTAGGAGTGGTAGTGCCGTGCGTCCTCATCGCAGTTGGGGGCTACGGTACACACTTTTTCATTCTACTTCCACATCACGACTCATGGAAACAGCTAGCTTGGTTTCAGTTCTCGCTGGCGATGACTTGGCTTTCATACGCTCTAGCCATTTTCGTGCCGCCTGGCTCGCCTCCAGCAACGTTTGAGTACAAACCTAACGAGTGGAAACGGTGGTGCATAAAATGCAACGCGTACAAACCGGAACGCACTCATCACTGCCGGCAATGTAAGCGTTGTGTGCTAAAAATGGACCATCACTGTCCATGGACTTTCAACTGCGTCGGCCACAACAACCTACCACATTTCATTCGGTTCATCTTGTGGGTGGACGCAAGCTGCATTTACGCTTTATACCACCTCATGTCACGAGCAATTGCGTTGTATCAGTCACGCCGTTTGCCGGCTTATCTAGTGCCGAAACGTGAGATTGTAGCCACAATCAGTTTGATACCTCTTGTCGGGTTTGTGCTGCTTACAGTCGGAGTGCTAACAATACGCATCTTTGTCAACATTTTCAACGGGCAGACCCAGATTGAAACGTGGGAAGAGGAGCGCGTCGACTCGTTGGTGCGGCGCGGGCATGTAACTCACGTCGACTTTCCGTATGATATTGACCCGTGGGCCAACCTTGTCAATAGTTGGGGGCCAATCTATACCTGGATACTGCCATGGGGTAGGCCGTCTTCTGGTGGTTGTCATTTTGAAAAGAATGAGGTGGGCGATGACCCGAATTTGGTGTGGCCTCCGGATCATCGCGATCAGGGGCCACCAACAGAAGAAGAACGAAACCGAGAGGTACCGCGAACGCTAGGATATCAAACATCTGCCACATCTAGTGCGGCTCATCGACACCTCTCTATGATGGCCCGCCACAACAATAGACGCCAGATGAGGAATACAAGCGAATCTGATTTTTACAAGGTGAGCGAGTGGCAAAATTATGAAGGGGAAAGGATCAGCGATTTTGGAGTGGATATTGATACTGTAGCCACCCCGCCACCAATGATGGTACAAGCATATGATGATGCTGAGGATAGTTACGATGATGATGATGAGAATGTACCTTTAGCTAGATTGGTTAGATAGTGAAAAAGAATGTATATATTTATTTGAAGAATGATCGAGCAAGGGCCGACCTTTCCCCGCCATATGGTTTGCCAGGACGACTTTAAAACAAGCTATATATCGTGTACAATGTTTAGTAAGACATGCTTATTGTATGAATAGTCTATAGGCGCAACTTCACTGTTCATTTACGTTGATATAGATATCCCAAAATTTTAACATTTCAATGCCAGGCGCGCACACATGTGTGTGTTTGGATTTTACTATAGCCATTTCGATCGTTTCAGCCGCAGAAATATTGATCCAATAGTTAGTTTCCGTCATGAATGCAGTTGCCTCCCCCTGTTGTTTTTAGCTTGCCAATTGTTAACTACTAGCTAGTTTGTTGAGGGTTTGAAAATAAACCTTGTCCATATGTGCATCATGCGTCCTGGTTATAATTATATAGGGCTAATTTATAACCAAATTCGACACGCCTTAGCTGCAGTTGGTTACGCCTTTCAATTGTGGTTCATGCATGCTATGGCTTTCCGCGGACTTGGATCGATGTGGCGGGGGCCATTGATCATCAATCGATCGATCGGATATATATATATATATATATATATGTTTACCGCGCGCGCGTGAACCCACGTATATTGAAGATATCGCTAGCTATATATGTATACTATAGTTAATATTAGTATCAGATACTGCGGGGTTGTGATTAATTAATTGATGACATTTGCTTGCACCCCTTAACTAAATGTATATAAAAGCAAGGCTACAGTACGTATATATCCTACAATCTTGTGACTGCTATTTTCCCATCAAAGAAAATGAAGCTCATCACAGCCATCATATCAGCGGTTTTTGCTTTACTAGCGGTAGCTAATCCCCAGCCTCGAGTAGTTCAAAGCCGTCTTCCTAATCAAAATATTAGCCCACCGCCGGGTCTGAGCCAACCGCCATCACCAAGCGCCCAGGGCTTTATATTACCAGAAGGAGAAGTGCCTCAAATCAAGCAAGACCATTAATAAGGCCATTTTAATTGCAGCCAGGGCTCCTACTTCTGTTCTCAGTCTCAAATGGACCGCTAACTCACATATACGGTTGTACAAATACGAATGAACTTTTCATAAGGATATACCAAAATAATAATAATAATAATAATAATAATAATAATACTAGAAACAAGATTTTTTTTTTTTTTTTCTCACACATTAATCATTCCTAATCCTGCATTTTGACGTCTCCGTCTTTATCCACCTCGCTGTCTTCCTTCTTTTCATCTTGACCAGCTTCATGCACCGTCTCCTTCTTTTCCTCTTCTGCTTCAGGAACTGAAGCTGGAGCTGGAGTATCCACAATAGCTTCCACTTTTGGCACGTTGTCCTCATTGGCAGGTTCATCTGCGTCTTCCTTCATTTCCACGTCTTCAATATTTTTATCCTGCTCGGCCGATTGTTCTTTTGGCTGTGGTGGCTGTTCTCGTTCTCGTTCTTGTTCTGGTTCTTGTTTTGATTTTGGTTCTTGTTCTTGTTCTGGTGCTGCCTCTGGTTCTTGTTCTGGTTCTTGTTCTGGTTCTTGTTCTGGTTCTTGTTCTGGTTCTTGTTCTAGTTCCGCTTCTTGTCCATTTTCTTCATCATGCCCTAGTGTAGCCGTTTCATCTGCCGTTTCAGGCTTCTCATCTACTTGTTTAGGTTCCTGTCCCTGCTGCTGCTCTTCTTCTTCCTTGTCAATATCCATCTCCTCCTGCTCAACAACAACCTTTTCAAATCCAGCCGGACCAGAACTCTTCCATTCTTCAAACCGCTTCTGAGCAGCGTCAACTTCTTGTTCGCTACCCAGGTCAGCCTTCCAACCTTCATCACCATCCAAAATCTCCCGCCATTTGCTCGCACGTTTATCAACCAATGCCGCACTTCGTTCAGCTGGCGGACCACCTCCTCGAGTGAAGTAATCAGCCGTATCAGCTTCAAAAAAGAGCTTAAAAGTGTTCATACATACACGAGCCTTCAGCCCTTGTTCAACAACGCAAAACGTTTCACCACTACCTTCTTCCTCGTCATCATCAACCATGGACTTTTGTAGCAATGGGGCCTTGACTTGGTCCAATGGGACCCCTTCAGTAGGAGCTGACATCATAAACGACGTCAAGTAATAGTTCCACTGATCTTCCGACGTCTTGACCTCGCCAAGTGTCAAATCATACGACCCCAAGAACTGGAACCCGACTCGCTTGGAGTCATCATCCCAGTCTACTCGAAACAAGTTTTCGTCAGCGCCGATAATCGACTTGACCTCCATTCGGTACGAAATCTGCATCTTGATATCGCTGGTTGGGCTAGCCCGGTCAACTTGGTACATGGACACAATCTCGCTTGTCTTTGGGTCAGTCACAATCAAATGAATGTGCTTAACAAGACCATGGACAACCTTATCAATTGTGTACAGCTTGTACGCCCGGTTTCGATACGCTTGTCGAATTGCCTCTTCATACCACGAGTGCTCCAAATCACCTTCAATGACCCGTTCAGCCAGGTTCAAAAACTGCCCGTAACAGTCGGTGGATTGGAACTGCAGCCCACGCTCTTGCAGAGTCTTGTCGTACAGGTTCAAGTCCCGAGCAAAGTCAACCTTGCCAGTGTTTTCAATTTCCTGCGAGACCAACTCTTCAAGGTCCTTGATTTGTTTCAGTCGAGTGTAGAGGATCTGCACATACCGCATAAATACATATATGTTGGTGTTGCCAAACATGTTAAAGATGCTTCGCTTTTGCGGCTCGTCTCGTGACTTGTTTGACTTGTCGTTATCAACGTGCTGCAACCACGAGTTTTGGGTGGCCGTTGGGACAACCATTGGCTCCTCTTCTTTAACGGGGGTGGCGGTCAAATTGGCCCCTTCCTCGTCTGGAGTGTGTTCTCTCGACTCATCGCGCGATTTGGTGCCCTTCTTGCCCCGCTTCAACACATCACGTAGCAAATCCCCGCTTGGCTCTCGAGCTCGTTTCCGCTCGCCGCCTTGTTGCTGCTCCTCTTCTGGAGACTGACGACGTGATGCACGTTCGTGTGGAAACCGTTCCTTGACCACTTTGGGGTCGATACCAAAAAACAAGGCAATAAAAGGCTTGATAAAGTCTTCCATACGGTCACGGTCAGCGGTAGAGTACGTACCAGCGTGGTCCAAAAAGCACATGACAAGACGAATAACATCCATCAACACGTCAGTGTCCTCAATAGTGTAGGAGAGCTGCGTTCGAGGGGCCTGTGCAATCACCACATTGCCAGTATTGTTGTTCCCATTGTTATTGTTGCTGCTGGCCATTGGCGCATTCTTCCGTTTGGTAGTCTGCTCAGCCTTGATGGTGGTAATCTCACTCACCAACGACCTGCTGGTCAATAGCTTCTTGTCAGTCTGTTTGAAGGTGAGGCCGAGATGGTCAAGGGATTTGAAAAACGCCTTAAGCTCGGTATCCCGCCAGACTTTGTTCCACTCTCGTTGAGCTCGTTTCCACTCTTCATCCTTTTGCTTCAACCGACGGAGCACAACCGGGACGGCAATGCACGGGTTATCATGCAAAGCTTCAATCACCTCCTTTCCCTTCTCCTTATCGTAAATCTTGTTGATGACTTTTTGATAAATTGTTGAGGAAAAGCCAAGTCCAGGTGGCAGCTTGAAGCTCGCCTTTTCCTCGCTCGTCATGTTGCAGATTCGGTTAGCAATGGCTTCCAAGTTTTGAATAGCCCGTAGATTGGCCTCAATATAGTAGTCGTATTCATGTCGCTCCTCTTCAACTCGATACAAAATCTCTTCATACTGGTTCTTGCGGTGAGCCACAAACCCAGAGTCTTCAGAAGCCCAAGTTGGGTGCACAACCCACTCATCATTGAGCACTTCCCAACACATTTCATCTCGTCCCGAACACGGCATGTAAGCTTCCGTTTTGGGGAGGAGACGGTAGGACGGACCGTAGCTCTTGCACAAACTCAACTCGAGAACATGCTTTTTAAACACGATATTCTCGATATGAAGCGGCTTGCCCTCGTACTTGACAAACCGTTTAAACCAGTCCATCAGGTCCTTGTTACCGCCAATGAACCCGTCAACCCGCTCAACCAAAATGTTCTTGTCAATAATTTTTTGCGTGTACAGATTCAGCACCTTGAGGAACTCATTGTACGTTTGCTTATTGGAAATGTACTTCTTCACCTTGTCAAAGAATGCAACCTCTTCATTCAGATTCATGGCCCGACTTGGCGCGGGTATAGGTTCGGGAGCGGCAGGGACGAGCGTTGGGCTCTGATCCCGCTTCTTCTTCGTTAAAGGCGTACCCGTGCCACCTCGCATATTAGAAACTGGAACAGCAGAGTTGTCAAAACCGGCCAAGGAGGAAGGTGGTGGTGGAGCTTGTTGTTGTTGTTGTTGTTGCTGCTGCTGTTGTTGTTGTTGTTGCTGCTGCTGCTGCTGCTGCTGCTTTTTACGACCTTGTTGAGGAGTTGGCGGCGCAAAGTTACCCACTGGAGGCAAGTTCCCCCCAGTTTGTTCTTGTGGATGTTGAGTCGGTGGAGCCGGTGGCGGCGCCTGCTGCTGTTGTTGTGGTGGTGGTGGCGGCGGTGGTGGTGGTGGTGGGCCGCCCTGGCCTAGTGGTTGTTGTTGTTGCTGACCCCCATTGACACTATTATCTGGTAAAAACTGCTTGAAATCGCGTAGTAATTCAGGAGCATCTTTAAACAGCGTGGTGATTTGTGAATACACGTCAGCAATACGCAATTGCTCGCGTTGATATGTCTGCAAAATCTCCAAAAAGTGCTTGTAAATGTCTGGTTGGTTTTCAAACCGCGTTTTAATCTTGTTGACATAATTGATTGCATGATTAAACTCCACAGGACCTTGCCGTCGCGGCATCTCAGCCTGTTGTTGTTGTTGCTGTTGCTGCTGCTGTTGCTGTGGCGGGGCTTGTTGAGGCGTGGTCGACGCTGCGGCTTGCAAAACACTAGCTGCACCATTGTGCTGTTGTTGTGTTGTAAACGGCTGTTGTTGATGCTGCTGCGGTGGTGGTGGTGGCGGCGGCGGTTGTTGCTGAGGTGGCGGCGGTGGCGGTGGTTGTTGTTGTTGTTGTGGCGGCGGCGGCGGTGGTGGTGGTGGTGGTGCCGCTGCTGCCGCTGGAGAATCTTGGCCTTGCTCGCTTGCCTCCGCACGCTGTTCGCGAATTTGTTTATACAACGCCGCACTGTCATTAGCATTGGCCACACCCATTGGGGTGGTCACCTTGACCGGGTTGGGATCGGTAGGATCCGTTGAGCAGTCAATTCGGAACCCAGGAGGTAAAAAAGTGTTGAATCCTTGAATCAAGTGCGGGTTGCCTTGAAACAAATTCGACACGCCACTGATAACACCGGGTGTGTCAATGCTCTGGCTCTTGAAGTCCTTCATAATGTCCAAAAACTGATTGTAAACTTCAGGCTTGTTAGCAAACTGCCGCTTGACAAGTTCCAAATACGACAACGCATCTTTAACGTTCAACGCTCGGTAAGAAGCAGCCACCATTGTCTGTGCAGATTGCAAATTTGGCGTGGATGGGTTCGTGCCAGACGCTGGTTGTTGTTGTTGTTGAGGTGCTGCTGCTGCTGCTGCTGTTGCTGGCGATTGGCTGTTATTGCCTTGTTGCGGAGGCTGGTTCGGTGTCGGAGGTCGATTCGTACTCTCTTCCTTGACTGGATTTGCCGCTTGAATTGATGGGCTAGCACTCATACCGGGAGCTTGATGAGGCTGCGTAGAAGATGGTCGCGGTGGGGGTGCCGGTTGAGCCTGTTGCGGGGCGTGAGGTGGAGGTGACGGTCCTGATGAGATTGGGTGATGCATGTTATAGCTATTCCCATTTGCAGATCCATTGTTGCCGGCCAGATGGTTTGTCAACGATGGCAATTTTTGTTGGTTGTTGTTTTGAAAGTATGGCTGGTTACCACCACCACTGCCATTCCCACTGCCACTAGTTAAAGACGATGGCGGCGGCAACACTGGGTGACCCGATTGCCCACTCCTATTAATTAATTAAGTTAGCACACTGTTATTAGGTCCAAGAGAAAGAAAAGAAAAAAACATACATGAACGGTTGAGGTCGTGGAGATGACGCAGAGCCTGGGCCAGAGCTGTCGGCGTTGTTTGGCGTAACGGCCGCAGAAACAGGAGCTTGAGCCGACGCTGACTGAGAACTCGAGGCATGTTGTTGACCTTGTGGACCTGGCATACCTTGCTGTTGAGGCGCCGCCGGAACTGGCGTCTGGCTCTGGCTCTGGGATGGGTTGTTACTATTGTCTTGGTTCCAATGTTCTTGACTAGACATTGTGGAAAGAAGCCTGGACACCTGTCAATGAGTTTGATTCTGGATTGAAAAAACGCGTCTTTGTCGTTAAACTGGTTTTAGTTGGTCGGCGCTTAGTCCAAAAGAGAGAAGAAAAAAAAGTGTTTGTGAGAGAAGGAAAAATTAGGAAAATTAGAATCTAAATTTTGGTCCCAATTGACACACCACCACATCTCACAACTACCAAAGTTTTCGTGGGGTTAACAAAGCCCAGACTGGGATTTACGCGGACGGAGTCGTTCCCGTCACGGCACTTGATGTATTCTGTTGAGGTGTTGTCCTAAAACCACAGAATGATTAAAGTTTTATAAAAAGGGATATATATGTATATGCAACTCCTTATGTATTCGGCTCATAGAGATTCGCCAAATACATTTATCAGAGCCTACAGACGATTAACCAGGAATAATTTTTTGTGGCTACCATTAATTTAAATTCGGTTGTGTGTCTGTGTGCGGTCACTCCCGGTATCAAAGTAAAATAAAAATGGTGCGCACTTGTGTCTATTATTAATATTCTATAATGTCAATGGGTATACTGTATAAATTAGCCGCGGTCGTACATGTGATAAACATGTTGGCGAAGGCTTGAACTCCATACTTGTTTAATCGCCGCGTATATATATAGAGAAAAGGGAGGAGTTTGGCTGTAAAAAATATTCTCATGGACGCCCTGTAGCGTCACGTTTTACCCTGTTTGAACCTCACAATATATATAGACCTTGCAGTTTCCTAATTGGGATGGCCAGTTACGCTACAGTTGTGTCCAAGCTACTAAAAAACAAAACAGAAAACAGAAATATTTTAATTATAATTATAGGCAGGTCCTCCTCCCTTATGGATTCTTGAGTACTTTAAAAAGAAAAGTCTACGTGCGGCTCGTGGTTACAAGAAAGCCTTGCAGTTCCTAGTTTTATATAAACCTTATATATAATAGTCGGTAAGCCACACCCCCAGCCTATTTAACTTACTCCTACCACCATCCCATTTCTTTTTTAATCCTTTTCTGGTTCAACAAAAAAAAAAAAAAAAAAAATGATTGATTGGAGCACTCTGCCGCCAGAAGTTTGGGTCCAGATTTTTCATGTGCTTGCGTTTACTCCCGGTTATTCTTGCAAGGACTACATGTTTGTTAACTCGACGTGGTTTTACGAATTAGCAAAGTTCCAATACAGGGACATTACATCCTGCCTGCCTGTTATCAACTATCATATGAAATATAACCAATACTGTGTATCCATGGCGAGACTAAACGACCTTTATTTTCGGCATGCGAGAAAGATGAAGAGGTCCTGCCGTAACAGGTTAGAAAACTTGTGGTGTGCGCAACATAGAAACGTACCAGACGATTTTTTCCCCGCCACGTGCACTCAATGGCTCATTCAAACCGGGGCACAGTTCCATAGTCTCGAATCTCTCTCAATACATTGCGCCCGGCCAGTATTCCTCTATGACTGGATGATTATCCTCAGTGACGCATTTGTGAAAAGGTTGGACTTGGAATGCGAGAATGAAACCGAGTTGGAAGGCCTGTTGAGGGATATTGACACATGGCATCACCGGCTGGTGACGATCACATTAGGTGGAAACACCCTCATGCCGCGACAATGTGCTGAAACGATTGCCAGGTTTCCTCACTTGCCGTTCAAAGGAATTTCAGGGCTGGCCTTTGATCATTTGGAGGTTTTGTGTAACGAAATGAACAGGGCAGGTCTGCGGCTGGACCACTTGGCAATTAAGAATAATTGCTTGCGCTCCATCGAACAGGTAGATGTAGTGAAACAGGCATTCAGCCAAGTGACCAACCTCTACCTGTACAATTTTAATACCTCAGTTTCTACTTTGGCCCATCTGGTCTCACTAGCCACTCCGTTACGATCCTTGACAGTCGAATTTGGACGGGATAGGTCATCTCAGTACACTCCTTTTGATATGGTCAATGTTCATTGGAAAAATACACATTTGGAATATTTTACAGTAATTATGCAAAGTGTGAGATTGACACGCTCGGTCCGGCACCTGGCTGGTCGTGGACGAAGAATTATGATCTTGAAGAAGGAGGCTCATGACCTCAACATGATGATGCAGGAAAAGATTCCAGGGTTGAAGAATTTTAACCTTGAGGTTTGTGCTCCTCCATTACAAAGACAACCTACCTTCATGAGAGATGCAATGGAATATATATTTGGATTTCAAATGGAACTTCCTGTTATTACGGAAACACGCGCAGTTATGGAAGTCCAAAGGGCAGATTATGGGCCGGTGTTTGTACAGGATATTGAAATCCCTATTGCCCAGCACCAAAGAATTCCAAGAGCCCACAGAACTCTACAAGTTCAAAGGACACATGGAATTATGGATGGTTACGTTATCGCATAGGATGATGTCAACTAGTAATTTGTAGTGGAAAAAAAAATATCTAAAATGTATATTAAAGATTAGCCGAAAAAAAACTTCCCGCCGCGTTAAAAACGTCGGAGTTTCCGGAGCTTACTGTAGGAAACAACAATAAGGCCAGTCGTCCAATAGTTAATCAAATTATATTGAAGCCCACTAAACATTAAACCGTCACCTGTTGCTGTAGTTGTCTAACCATTAGTGACCTTTAGTGGTAGGGTATCATCCCAGCGTATATATCCCAGCCTGCCGCGTAACCTCCCAACCATCATGATCACGAAAAAAAAAAAAAAAAAATTTACCAACACCAACACACACACACACACACACACAGCATTAATAACAATGAACGCTCCAGATAGATTCGAGTTGTTTCTGCTACCCGACGGGGTACCAAAGTATGCTTATACCCAAACCGAGGGCAAACCAACTAACTGAGAATAGGCTGACGGTGACGCCAGACCAGCGTATGCCCAACGCGGCAATAATCAAATTCGAACGAGAAGATCACACTCTAGGAAATCTTATTCGATCACAGCTTTTGGAAGACTCGCGCGTAATCTTCTCGGCTTATAAAGTCGAACATCCTCTATTCGCCAACTTTGTGCTGCGTATTCAAACTGAGGAGGGGTATTCGCCGCGCGAAGCCCTAAAAAACGCATGCAACAACCTCATGAAACAGCTACAAACGCTACAAGAGAATTTCGCAAACGAATGGCAGCTCAAGGAAGTGTTTGGCGGCGAAGAGTAGTAGTACTTTAGTTAGTAGAAGCGTTGTTCATTATGTATGTTTTATTTATTAGAGACCATATCCATCCAAACCTTTTCAATCTGACATTGGCAGTATTCTAGCTTTTCCACCAGGTTGCACTTTGTAGCTGACGTGGAAGATGCAAACGATTTGGCATTGGAAACTGCCGCATATACAGACTGGCTGGTGATGCGCCGCTTGGCATCGATAATGTCCACCTGCGAGCCAGTCTGCGAGATGATTAGTTTGTAATGGTCAGGGAAATTGAACTGGAATGAGCCATTATTCAATTGGAACATGACAGCCCCCTCGGCACGGTTATACGAGCTCACAAACACCGGATCTAGCGGGTTTGGCTCCACTGCCGAATCAGTCTTGCACAAATTCTCGTTCATGTACTTGTAAAACGACTTGACTAGCTTCATCCGCTTCATATCAACCGCATCGTTGAAATCGATATCTTTACCCACCCATTCTGGCACAGCTAACCCACGTTCCAAATGGAAGGCTTGAAACGCCCCCTCTGGAGTGGTTGGATTCATCACCATTGTAGTTGAATCTCGAAACAATACCCCAACGTGGTTGTCCGATAGTTGATACGCCAGTCCATACTTGTTTGAATAGTCCACCCATTTAGAAATGAACACGGCTTGTCTAGTAACTTTCACCGAGTTCTTTTGAGATGGAAAATCGTGAGCCATCAGAACTTGAGATAGAGCATCAGACGTTCGCTTGACATGGATTGCACTATTTGGCTTAATCTCTCGTAGTCGGACCGGCTGACCAAGTTTTGACGATGACGACGCTCCATCCTTTTTGACCATCACCATCTTGTACTTTTCTTTAGTGGAAGCAGGGGATAGCGAGGATGGTAGCACCTTTGATTCTGATTTTGTGATATGCACTGGGTCCATCATACCTTTCATAACAACCGGGTTTGGTGCTCGAGGTGGAGGGGGAGCGCACTTTGACTCCTTGGAAACGATTCGAGCAGCCACCTGAGCCTTCATGAAATTATTCCGGCTCTTTTCTGGCAGCATTGTTTTATAGCTTGGTGTCATTGTTAGCGATAGAGTATGCAAATGTTGAGGGAAATCGCCTTGGAAAAACTCGTGCTCTAGAATCTTATGCAGACTAGGCCGTTTCTTTGGGTCATTGTTTAGGATATCGCTAATCAAATCCTTTGCGCTTTGCGAAACGGTGATTTCTTCAGGAAACTCATAATCGTTCGTCTTGATCCGTTCATAGATATGATCCACCTGTTTCGACTGGAAAGGAGGCTTGCCATACAACATGGCGTAGAGAATGATTCCAATGGACCACACATCAACCTCATAGCTGTGCCCGCCAGTCTCCTTCCCGTAAAGCACCTCCGGAGCGATATAGTTTGGAGTACCGCACACTGTCTTTTTCCGGTCTCGGTCAGAGTTTAGCACAGTGGCTAAGCCAAAGTCGCCAATTTTGGCATGCATGTTTTGGTCTAGAAAAATGTTACCAAGCTTCAAATCACGGTGAATCACTCGCCGGCTATGCATATAAATGACGGCGCCAATGATCTGAACAATCAGGTATCGCGCCTCTGGTTCAGTAAGCTGTTTCCGTTTTCGCACCATATCCATCAAAGACTGATTGGAGCACATTTCCAGAAGAATGTACACATTAGCACCGTCTTCAAAACAGTCCACAAACTGCACCACATTTGGGTGGGATTGCGAGCGGTGGATGTTAATCTCGGTGAGGAGCTTGGCTCGCGTCTTGTCGCTTTTCAATGACGCCTTGGCCACAGTTTTGGCAGCGAATATCCGCCCAGTCGCATCCTTGACTTGGAAACAGCGGGCAAATCCTCCTTCTCCTAGGCAAAGGCCTCGTTCATAGTCCTTACCGATCCGGTTACGGATCAATGCCGGCGGGGTTTTGCATAACGACGAGAGCTTTTCCCGTTTCTTCTTTTGCTGTTGGTTCTGCTGTTGTTGTGGTTGGAGTGGCTGCAGTGGTTGGTTCTGATCCGTGGCGCCAGCACGGTCCTTGTTAATATCTAATGGGCGCAATGGGGATTTGTTGATGTTGTTGAGGTTATTGACATTGCTGGCGTGTCGGGGAGCATTAAACGCCATGGTATCTGGTTAAACTGGTGGAATTCCAAAAAAAAAAAAAAAAAAAAAAAGAAGAAGAAGAAGAAGAAGAGTCTGTCGGTTAGTAAAAAAGATGATAAACAAGTTGCAGAAAACAAGATGGGAAGACGGATTTGGATCGAGTTTTATTGTTATTTTGTGCCAATTTATTTGTGGGCCGCGCGCGCTGTCTGTGTTTTGTGTCCGTTGTTTTGGTGTTACCGAATTGGGACACGCGGGTGTGTTGTCGGAGGCCCGACACTTTTATCAACTTCCCAGCTCTCTGGTTCTGGTAATGCCCGGCGCCGGCCGCGGGAGCGGCGCTTAAGTGAGTCGCCGTCGACAGGAATGGAGCATAGGGATGAGGAATAGTGGTTCACAGGAATGTTATTATATTACATATATATATATATATATATATATGCAGGCCTAATTAATTCAAGGTTTCATGATACACTCCATTAATTGGTGGAGATTTCAGTATCAACCGCGTGCATTCATCATGAATGGTATATACGTTTACAGCTATAGTATACTTGAGGGACCTCGCGGTTCTCTTAAGAAATTACATGTATTTTTATCGTGCATGCCATGGTTCGTGCTCAGATTCGATGGGTGGATGCTGTTGCGGCTTAAAATGAATCAGGAGGCATAAACTTTAAATATATAAGGTTGACTTGAATTTAAGGGTAAGGGCTTTAATCCAATTTAATGAAACGTAAATTTAGAAGCATTATTAATCCAATAACGGAACTTTAAATGATTAGATGTCGGCTAATATTTAATGTAGAAATATCCGTGACCTCTAGCTAAAAGTATTTGTATTTGGACCAAATCACTCGGACGGATCGATGTGGGTGGTGCATTTCACTACAAAAAAATGAGTGCACGATGGGTTGAGGTATATATATGAGCAATGAAATGGTTATACATATCAATTGTCTGTGGGGTTGCAATGGGGAAAGCCAGAATGATACCCTACAATATACTCCACCAGTATTAAGGGATATATTGAGGTTCTGCCGATCAATGAAAACTTAATATTGTTGGTACAAATATTTGACAACTTAATAATTAAGGGTACACCATGGTGTTAGACGTTGGCTCATGCGCATATGTCTGCGCCGAAATCTCTGAAGTGGTACGACATTCCTGGATGCGGCTGGCCCGAGCCGAGACCCTAAGTGTGAATACCAAGTGGGAAGTTCTGCTCTTGCGTAGACGACGGGTACCGTACGATACTGTTTACAAGCGGACTAGGACGTTCCTTGTATATTAAACTGTGTAAAGCTTGCTAGCCATATCTCTACACGTGTACGTTTAGATAGGTGTATATATATACGTACGCAAACTATAGTCGGCAAGGGGAGCAGGATGGATGGTGCAAATTTAATGAAGCTACCATATTCGAGGCCTGTCTGGACGTCTGACACCACCTTTATGGCGGTCGAACGCTGTAATGACTAATTGACCCAACCCTGCAGCCATGGTGGAACTTTAGAATTCTGTTAATATATAATATTGCCAAGTTATATAAATACATTAAACGGGTTTTTGTCCCAGGATGAACTCGATCGCTAATTGATGCAACAAGAGTATATATTTTGCCTGCGCTCGGCCTGTACGTGACTCCAATTGATACTCTGACGTGTACATGCAGCTGCTTTAATTTGGGTTTAGAATTCTTTAAATATCATATGGGAAAGTGTTTATACTAGTTCAATATTTTGCCTGATCATAATTCCAAAGTTTATTACGCCTCCGCCTCCTGAGTAAAAAAAAAATAATAATTAAAACCTCGCGCGATATATATAGACTGGTTATACATCTGTCTCTTGTCGCACTGAATTCATCAACGACGCATGCGTCGATATCTGTTGAAAAAAAATCCGCCTATATCGATCGATGGCGACTTGTCAAGTGTTACTCTTATTGTTTGTCTATGCAGTATACACGTTAGCTTTCAACGTCTGGGAGTCGTACCGGCTCGAGATCATCAACGCCGGCCACGCCACCCGCAGCCACGGCGTACAAGCACCGCTGCAGGTCGCAAAAGTCCCCTCTCTTCCCGACAATTCTTAAGTTTATATTCTTTCTTTATATTAGTTGTGCACATGTTGAAGCTGCGATAAACCCCATAACCGCTTCAACAGCCGATGCAAATGGAGCCCGGCGGTGCTGGAAGCTGGCCGCCTGTACGTGATGACCATCCTCAGCAGCTGCACCTGATTGCGGGCATGCACACACCACAGGTATCCACCAAAACATTGAGCTCGCACGTACTACTTGGTCACGTTACAAATGACAATGATCGATTATACTTATAGTTAGCTAACTGGTACTACGGGGTTTGGTTCGGGTTCGGGTTGGGGGTAGGTTACGTTCTAATGTCAGCTTTGCTATCTGCTCCAACAAAATATGCAGGCTAACGGGCACCGCCGCATATTTTTACGTTGTGCTCATCACGCAATTTTAATAGGCTTCTTTTTACGCTTAGACCCTATATTCTTTCGTTCATGGAACCATCCACTAATCTACCTGCAGTTAATGACGATTTAAGATTCAGACACGTTTTAGGCTATTTTTTTTTTTTTTTTTTTTTTTGGTGATCGATATATTTGGAGATATTCCAGCGCATGCGCTGTTGTTCCGAATCAAAATTTAGCTAGCGCTAGCGCAAAATTTTTTTATTTTTTTGTTGGTATTTTGAAGGACTTAGAAACATTTTTTTTAATTTTTTTTCCTCAACTTTTTTTTTTTTTCTCTTTTTTTTTATAATCACAAGTCAAAAAATAAAAATAAAAAAACACGCCCTCGATTGGGATCGAGTACCTTTCCTTGTTCAGACAACACAACCACCACCAAGCAACACCTCACAACCACGATGAGCTCATCAGACAACGATGATGATATTCCATTAGCAGCACGTATGTTTAACAAACCCGCCAATATTTCCCGCTAACAAATCACAATTTAGGCGCCAACAAAGCAACCAAGCCTTCTAAGCGCGTGCAGGATTCGGATGACGACAGCGAAGATGACGTGCCATTGAGCAAACGCCAAAACAGCAAGCAGTCAACGAACAGATCAAAACTAGCAAATGGTGACGATGGTGACAGCTCGGACGACGACAAGCCATTGGCTGGACGCGTTGATTCGTCGTCGGCGTCTAGCGTATCATCTTCCTCCACCACCACCACCACAGCCAAGCGGAAACGGGCGTCACCTAACGGCAAGGATGCAAAACCAGCCGCCAAAAAGGCCAAACCAGCACCTGTGAAGAAGGAACCGCCGTCGCCTGCTGTCAAGAAGGAGAAGAAGCAACAACAACAACCAGCCGTCAAGAAGGTGAATGGCAAATCGTCTCAAGAGGTAGTTACCAAGAAGACGGCTGTCAAAAAGGAGAAGAATAAGACGCCGGCCGTGAAGAAGGAGAATGGCAAGGAGAAATCACCAAAAGAGGATGACAGTATCGACGACGACGACGATGGTGATGATGATGAAGAGGAGCACAAGTGGTGGGAGAATGTGGAAGACCGTACCGAAAAGTGGCAGACATTGGAACACAGTGGTGTCTTGTTCCCGCCAGATTATGAGCCGCTGCCGGTCGGCGTGGGGCTGGTTTACGACGGCAAGCTAGTCAGCATGCAACCAGAAGCTGAAGAGGTGGCTGGATTCTTTGGCGCCATGCTTAACTCTGAAAACCACGTTGAGAATGCAGTCTTTCAAAAAAACTTTTTTGCCGATTTCCAAGACGTGTTGAAGGAATCGGGCGGCGCAACCTACAAGGGTAACCCTGTTGAAATCGCCGAATTTGCCAAATGCGACTTTACCAAGATCTTTGACTATTACGACGCGCAACGAGAGGCCCGCAAGACCTTGCCATCCGCCGAGAAGAAACGATTAAAAGCTGAGCGAGACTTGCAGGAAGAGGCGTACAAGTTTTGCAAGATTGACGGGCGTAAGGAACCGGTTGGCAATTTCCGTGTGGAACCACCTGGTTTATTTCGTGGGCGAGGTGAGCATCCCAAAACTGGCAAGCTGAAACGACGTGTCAACCCAGAACAGATTATTATCAACATTGGTAAACACGCTAAAGTTCCTGATCCACCACCAGGTCATGAATGGGGAAGCATCCAGCATGACAATACTGTAACATGGCTGGCAAACTGGAAGGAAAATATCAACGGTAGCAACAAGTACGTGCTTCTTGGCAACAGCTCGTCACTGAAGGGCCAGTCAGACTTGAAAAAGTTTGAAAAGTCGCGGAAACTAAAAGGGTATATTGCAGGGATTCGAGCCGCGTATACCAAAGAACTCGACTCCAAAGAAATGGATAAACGGCAACGTGCCACTGCAATGTACCTGATTGACGTGCTGGCTCTTCGAGCTGGTGGTGAAAAGGGCGACGACGAGGCTGATACGGTAGGCTGCTGTTCATTGCGATTTGAGCATGTGACGCTGGAGAAGCCAGACAAGGTGATTTTTGACTTTTTGGGTAAAGATTCCATCCGCTTTTACCAAGAGGTTAAGGTGGCTGCTAAGATTTTCCGCAATTTCAAAATCTTCAAAAAGGCACCAAAGGGGGTTGGCGATGACATTTTTGACCGGCTGGACCCGTCCATTCTAAACAAGCATTTGCAAGGGTACATGGAAGGCCTAACTGCCAAAGTGTTTCGTACTTACAATGCTTCTCACACCATGCAAGCCGAGCTTGACAAGATTACGAACGAAGGCACGGTGATGGAAAAGATTTCTAAATACAATGCGGCAAACAAGACGGTGGCCTTGTTATGTAACCATCAACGTACCAAACCCAAAAACCACCAGACCAGCATGGAAAAGTCAACTGAAAAGATTCGCGAGAAGCAATGGGAACGTATCCGTCGCAAGCGAATGATCTTGGAACTTGCTCCACAAGAAAAGAAGAAGAACCCGGGTTATTTTGCTGATATTGATGATATGGATAAGACTGAGATTGCCAAGTTTCACGAAATGGTTTATGAACGTGAAAAACTAAAGCAGGAAAAGAAGTTTATTCGAGAGAATGAAAAGTTGAAAGCTGATGGTCAAGAAGCCAAACCCGATTCTGAGCTGGACTTGACCAAAGCTGAAGCTATGAAAGAAGAGTTTGCTAAAGAGCTCAAGACTGGCAAGTGTATTCCTTTAAAAACTGCCACTGTGGAAAAACTCAAGGAACAAGTTGTAAAGCTTGAGGAGCGAATCACTAATATGGAGCTGGGGTTGGAGGATAAAGAATCAAACTCTACTGTGGCATTGGGCACCTCCAAAATGAACTACATTGATCCTAGACTGACGGTCATGTTTAGCAAAAAGTTTGAAGTGCCAATTGAAAAGCTGTTTACCAAAACTCTGCGTGAAAAGTTCAACTGGGCTATTCAAAGTGCTGATGAGAATTGGCGGTTTTGAACGTGATTTGACGAGCTGCCAACACACCTATCGCTGGTACATATGTTATATATTTAAATGGGTAGAAAAGTCTACCGGTTTTTTTTATATCAATATCATTTATTATGTATTATAAAGATACTGGCTGGATAAGCATGGCCACCGGTAACGCGTGTCCCAGATAGCGACTGGAAATGTACAATGTATACAAAGAGACTCAGGCACGTCGATTTGGACCTTATAATCCCCCAGACTCCTATGTTTTCACATTGAAGGCGTTTAGGCAGTGCAAAACCGTACGCACTGATCAATACACGACGTGTAATACCAAATTTGACACTACGCTTCCATGAGTTGTATATACTGGGCGCCCAAAGTCTGGCGGAGTCGTTTCAAATTTGGGTAGAGCTGTAGACAAATTTTTTTGAAACAGTTTACCAAGCAAGGCTCAATTAGGTTTTTTGGGCTCATCGCCTGCCAACAGCCAGATAGATCTGTTGAGTGATCAATCCAGACGCCCCAGACACGTATATATCAACATGCAATTATTTGCTATATGATGATAGACAGTCGAATATTGACCATGTCCGGGATAGGGGAGGGGGCACGCTAAACAGGTTTTGGCATTATTGGACTTTGGGGGTACGTATACGTTACGGTAGCTAGGAGCAATTTAAACGTATACACACACTGCCGATCACACAGGAGTGTGGTTGTTGAGGTATTTTTAGTAACAAGGTTTGTTTTTGGGACAATTTTTTTTTCCCAAAATTTTTACACCACTTTTTTTTCGAACTGTCGAACCTCGAATCTGGATAGTTCGCTCTACGAATCGTCAAGAAGGAAAACACGTGCACACACACACACACACACACACACACATACATACCGGGAATGAAGACATCTTCAGTTCTAGTATCAGCTTTGGCTGTTGTATCAGTAGCATTATCATCACCTGCATCATCACAAGAACATAACAACGAGAATGAGTTCAACCTGGCAGTGCCGTTGAGAGGCGGACTCAGGGGTGGCCTGGAAGAGGAACGGATAGGTCATCAACTGTTTAAACGACAAGACGACAATAAAGACACCGACGATGACAAAAAAACGGACGATGATAAACAAACGGACGATGACAAAAAAACGGACGATGATAAACAAACGGACGATGATAAAGACACCGACAAGCCAAAACCCACCGAGACGACTAAAGAAAAGACAACCAAAAAGACGGGCAAGCCCAAGATTACGGACGAAACTACCTCAGCATCAAGCTCGATGCCAACACTCTCTAGCAAGTCCACTAAATCAATCCCAACTCCAAAAGTCACAGTCCCTTCGATGGACAATAACCCATACATGACACAATCCAAACTCCCAGAAGGAACCGTTTTTATTGCGGTGGGGGCCATTCTTGGTGGGCTAGCAGTAGCAGTGATGGGCTGGCGAATGTTTACAGCCATGTCCCTCAAGCGGTCATTGAAACGGTCCGAGTCTTCTGGGCCATTGATGGGGGCAATTCCTAACATGGGAGGTAATGATGATAGTGGTAAAGGCATGTTTTACCCTGGCGATCCTTCCCGAGCTGGCGAATATTCTGCCAACCAATCATCCGACAATCTGCGAGGGGGTGGCCGAACTGCGACTGCCGGCGCGGTGCCTACTAACCAACAGCTGTTTTTCAGCCCTACTGCAGAAGTTATGAGTAGTGCCAATTCAAACGTGACAGGTCAAGGAACCCACTCTATGAATAGCGTGTACGGCGGTGTTGGCGGCGGTACTCCATCTATGACTGGTAACACTCCTGCCATGAATGGTGGTGGTGGTCAAAGATCCAGCGTGTACCTGCCTGCTGGATATTACACTCCTGGAAACAATCCAGGGAATACTGGATCAATGACATCGCGGACAACTAGAAACTTTTCAATGGCTAGAGAGAGCATGTACGGCGGGGCGACGCCTAGCGTACGCACATCAACGTTAGGAGGTGGGCCGCGCAACTTTTCGGGGGCTGAGCAGACTCAACAGCGAGCCCCTAGTGCGTATTTGGATGATTTACTCGCCCATGAAGATTAGAGTGGTGTTTGAGTGATGATTCGGTAGTAGTAGAGAGAAGACAAATCCTGTGTAGTTTTTTTTTATTTTTGTTTTGTTTTTCTATTTTTTGTTTTTTGTTTTTTGTTTTGTTTTGTAGTATTATTATTGAATCGAATGGAGAAAAAAGTTGTGCGGCTCGTTGTAATAAAGTGGTTCTATCAATAGAGCGGGAATACGTAACGGCATGATCGTCAACAAAATAGCTGTGACCCGGTGAAACTAAGGCCTTAAGAATTTTTCGTTCTCAAGACGTATAAATCCTATGATTCATTTGCAAACTTTATAATATTTGGGAGAAGACCCCGCTCCATTAAAGGTTACATGTGCACGTGTATAGGGAGGGCCCCTTAAGTGCCGTAGTTCATGTCGATATTTGCAATTTCTATTCAACGCATAAAACCGCCGAAAGCGCCAAAAACTTGTTCTTCAAGAGCATGAACAGCTCGAAGTCTGCCGCGCACGCAATTCAATGACGTCGTCAAGCGTCAGCCGCGTCACGACTGGTCTTATATAAACCCTCCTTAATCCTCCTGCAACATTATGCTTTTCGATCGCAAATCAGCAAATACCTATTATAACTCCCTCAAACGGGTCAAGTTTGATGAGGGCGAGCTACAGCGCCAAATTCGGGAACAGGAGCAGACCCAGGCCGAGAAAACACCGCCGTATGAACCCTCCGACATTACATATCTAGACAAACCGGACGGCGAACGTGCTATCACCTCAGAGTTCCGGATCAATATTAAGGACAAAAAGAGGCGGGAGAACGTGCTTGACCCGGAACCGCCTCAGTTCCAGCGCCCACCGCCGTATTTTGAAAAAGTCAGGCCGTTTGAGCCGATGGGGATCTACTCTTACAGGGAACAAATCAAATGCGGGTTTCCAGAAATCTTCCCATTGATACTGGTCAAACGAGAGGTTGGGATGGAAGACTGGCAACGGTTTATCGAAGACATATGCTGGGTTCAGTCGCGCATACATGGAGACCGCCAACAAAGACAAGTTTCGGAAGGGGCTAATGCTCCGTATGTTCATACTGACGGTAATGAACGTTTCATGAATTCCGAAAAAAAGGTCGGGCAAGAAAACTCACGGTTAGCTCAAAGAGTGGTTGATAAGTGGAATCTCAAATTCTTCAACGCCCGTGGCGTGCATATGGTTTTGCAAACCCCGGTAGATATTCGTGCTCTTGGTGAGCCTTACAAGAAAGTGAAACAAGATCGGCGTACAAGATATCTGTACGGTGATATCTGTGACAATCCAAGTCGGTTGTTGATTTTTAATACCCCCTGTTAATACATAGGGACAGCCTATTCGAAGATCTGTGGTGATGTCGTACGTAAGGTGGTCCAACCGGCGGTACCAAGTGTTGGCAATTGTGAATTCACATAGCGTTGATGTTCTGTTGGACGATCTATTGTGCGCGGTGTTATATAACTACTAGTACTTTACCCCATTATATTAATGTTTTTTTAATTAAAGAATCCACTTTCATAGCGTAGAATATTGAGCCGCACGGTCAACATTTGAGAAAGAAAAAAAATAATATAAAAAAACCAAGCCAAAACTGTAATTTATAATACATGCACAATTGATCAATTTTTTTTTAAACTTGCGCGGAAATCTTTCTTCTGTCAAAAAAGAATAAATTTTTTTTTTTCTTCTTATTTTTTTTCATTAACTTATCGATCTACTTCACCAAACACCAAATCCATGGTACCAATAATAGCCACCGCGTCTGGCAAAAAGTGGTTTTGAGCAATGTGATCAAATGCAGCCAAGTGGGCAAAACCTGGAGCACGAATCTTGCACTTGTAAGGTCGTTCAGACCCATCAGATACCACGTATACACCCATCTCACCTTTTGGAGCTTCAATGGCAGTGTATGTTTCACCAGCTGGCACGGAGTAACCCTTGCTGTACAACAAGAAATGGTGAATCAAAGCTTCCATATCTTGCTTCATCATTGCTCGAGGTGGAGGGCTAATCTTGTAGTCCTCCACCTTGACAGGGCCTGGTGGCATTTGGTTAATACATTGTTCGATAATTCGCAGAGATTGTCTAAACTCTGCCATTCGAATCAAGTATCGGTCGTAACAATCGCCATTGACGCCGACCGGCACTTCAAAGTCGACTTTATCGTATGCATCGTATGGTTGAGTTTTTCGAATGTCCCATGGGATACCAGACCCACGCAACATGACACCAGACAAACCATATTCCATGGCATCTTCGGCAGACACGGTACCAATGTTGGTGGTTCGCAGCTTCCAAATTCGATTGTCTGTCAACAATTCTTCAGTTTCGTCCAATCGATCACCAAATTGAGTGGCCCACATGTAAATATCATCCAGCAACCCGGCTGGCAAGTCCTGAGACACACCACCCGGTCGCACATAGGCGGCGTGAAGCCGAGCACCCGAGACTCGTTCATAAAACTCCATCAGTTTTTCACGTTCCTCAAACCCCCACAAGAACGGAGTCAACGCACCCACATCCATAGCATGTGACAAAATGGACATGAGATGGTTCAACACACGGGTGATTTCACCAAACATGGTTCGAATGTACTTGGCTCGTTCCGGAACCTCAACGTTTAGCATCTTTTCGACAGCTAGAGAAAAGACTTGTTCATTGGTCATCATTGAAACGTAATCCAACCGATCAAAATACGGCAATGCTTGTTGATACGTCTTGTATTCGATTAGTTTTTCGGTACCTCGATGCAATAGACCAACGTGGGGATCGCACCGCACAATCTCTTCACCGTTCAACTCCATAATCAATCGCAACACACCGTGAGCAGCCGGATGCTGTGGACCAAAATTAATTGTGAAATGCCGAATTTTGGTATTGGCCGTGTGTGAATCTGCGTCTTCATCACGTAATGACATGTCCTCGACGAATTGAGTCTTGCCAAAGTTTGGATCAATCGGACCGCCTACTGGTGGGTTGTATTTGATGGCATTTTCTCGAAGATCTTCATCAAACCCGGACCGTTGAATGAAAGATTGTGAAAAGTGTCGAAGGGATGGCGCCGTGGTCGTCGATTGAGCTAATCTTTTGCTGAGCAGACTGCCCAACGGTCGAGTTCCTCGTCGCAACATTGTTCAGTATTTAATGAATAGCTTGCTTGTCTGTTGTAGGGGGAAAAAAAAAATTTTTGCGCTTGAAAAAAAAAGGAAGCCTATTGGGAGATTCCCAAAAAAAAAAAAAAAAAAATTGAAAAAGACGAGAATGGATGAGAAAGAAAAAAATGTGTGTCTTGTGATTGGTCCGATTTTTGCTATATTATGTAAGCACTGACTAAATGAAAAACAACTAGGTGAAGTCGAACCCGTACTGGTCGTTGTTTTCGTTGTTCTCTGTATTATTGTCTGTCTCAAGAGGTGGATGTATAGTGTACTGAGGTGGATGGCATTGAGCCATTTTGGTCTTATCCTGATCTTCATATAGTGTAATATCATCGTCAGAAAGCAGCGTGTCAGCATCGTTATTGTTGTTGTTGTTGCTGGTGGTGGTAGAGTATCTAGTGAAAAAGACGAGCCAGCAGGTGACGGCGCAAATATAGATAGCAAGCGCGACCCATATTAATGAAAACGCAGCGATGCCGACTTTTGAATCGGCAATCTTGTTACGTGCTTGAGTGTAGACTAGCGTAGTCCCTAAACACGCCGCCAAGAAGATGGCAATGGTGGTGCCCATAACACAACAAGCCACAATAATACAAGAGCGCTTGTTTTTGGAGCTATTGGCAACAATATTGGATCTAGTCAGTAAAGCTACAATCACAATTACCCCGACAGTGATGGATTCAAGAATCAGCGAGAGGATTAGTAGCGTGTAGATCGCCTGTGTCCCGGATTTCAGTAGCGATTGAGCTGAACCAGAGATTGTGCTATCTTCGTCAAATGGGAATTGGAATGGCTGAGTGCAGTATTTGCCCACGCATTGCGAGGAAATGCCGAGCTGGACGATTTTGTGGTTGTGATCGACAATATAGATCATGTAGAGAGGCAACAGCGACGTGGTACCTAATGCCACTAGCAGAGTAAGAACAAAGCTAATAATGATAGCACATATGATAAGAATTGGTTTGAGTTGGTGCATTGTTGTTGTTAGAGACCGGCCTATAGGTGTGATATATATATATTCATTAGTTGGGCTGTCTCCTAGAGGGCTTTTTTACGTAGGGTATATAATATCCATTGTGGACCTCACGCGGCTCATAAAATTGTCCCGCGCAACGCCTCCTTTTTAACTCCTTGGAGCCGCGCGAAAAAGGGGGAATTAAAAACTGTCTCAGCTGTGTATATATACATAAATTAGCTTTAAATTGTTTAATTGGGTACTTTATATATACTTCAATCTATTTCTAATAGACATGTAGCCCCAGCTGCTATGCAACCCATTTCCAACCGGGGTGCCCATCGGCAGTTAAATTTTTGATAATTGTATCCAAATCCTCCTTGGTGAGGTCACAATACTTTTGAAAATATTGATAAGCCCCGCCATACTCCTCGTTGATAATGTCAATGGTACCTCGCATCGATTCGTAGCGAGATCCCAGCAGCGACCATTTCCCCTCCTCGGTCATTCCTATATTTTCCTTCTCGACGGCTTGCAAGATGGCAGCAAATTCGTTTTGCAAACCATGAGTGGTCAACTCGTACTCTTTAGCCACAGTGTCCGGGTCGACCTGCATCAACAACAAGATCAACGCACAAATGACGCCGGTCCGGTCCTTTCCAGCGGTGCAATGTACCACAAGCCCTTCGTCTGGACGGTCACGCAAATGGAGCATGATATTTCGGTAGCTTAGAGGCCCTTTATCTAGCAATTCACGATACGCACGGTGATACCCTTCCAATGGGTCTGAAAAATTCAAGGTCCGCTCAGCTAGAGCGGCCGGACTGAGGTCCTTGTCCTTGAAGATTGGGTTCCATTGGTTATCAATTCCTTCTACTTTGGCAACGCCAGACCGCTTTAGTTCAAGTTCCGATCGTAGGTCAAAAATGACTTTAACATTTAGGTTCCGCATTGCTTGTGCGCCAATCTCAGTGACTCTTGCTGGGTTTGCGCATCGGAATAATACACCAGGCCGTATAGTTTTACCGTTATCGCCTTTGAATCCACCAAAATCACGAAAGTTGGAAATGCCATCCACATCCTTCCACCGGTCGATTTGGCCAATGTATTGATGACTCTGCAAAAACCTAGCTCGTTCGCTATCAACACTGAACCAATCTCTGACAATCTTAACAAGCTTTTCCATACCTTCCCCAGTGTAAATTTCTCCAGATGTGATTAACCGCAAGGTATGCTTCTGTTGATTCAGGTTATAGGTAAACTTGTCGGCCTCTGTTAAAAGATCCACGCGACTAGCACCGTAAATGCTCAAAATATGTGGCACCTCTTTATACCTTGCATCGTATGACCCGTGGATATTTACTACTGAAGGCAGTTTGGAGACTTGGGTTTGATTCACCGCCCATTGTAATACCGGTTGGGTTCCTGAGGCGTACCCGACGACCCCCGTCAATACAAACCCACGTTTCTTCACAAATTCGTCCACAATATACGTCATATAATGAACATGGGTAAGCGGCGTGTCGACTCGGTACACGTGGATGCCCCGGTGAGCTGCCAATTCCTTGGCCAGTTCTATTTGGGAAAAAATCCCTTTGTACTCGCTCAAGGCCTGACCAGGAGCAAGCACTACTAGTCGCGAGCCTGGCACCGGCTTGACTGACGTGTCTGGAGAGGTCAGCATCCCTTCAACTACCCCGGATGGTGATGGGATGGTGACTGCGGTTTCTCTAAGTTTCATTTGTATGATGTGAATGGTATGAAAAAGTGGTCCGATGAAATAAACCTGGTGTAAAGTTAATTTTTGTTGTTGTAGTGGCTGGGTGTAACAACCCTTGACCCTTTTGTCACTAATAAGGTTTCCGCGCGGCCCGTCGGACCTCTTAGGCCCGACGGCTCCACGTGACTCCACCTCACGCCGCATCTTAGAGGCTGCGGCATGGACATCAAACAGGCGACCAGCCACTAGTGGTCTCAGCGACCAGGGTGGTTGGGCGTTACGATGACCCTTCCTAGCTAGACTAGACTAGACCTATTCAGGTCACCACAATGGCCACAAATGAGCCAGCCTATTAATATATAAATAGACAGATATTCCTGTCCATTACTGTTCAGTAAGAGTTCATCCATAAACGCATTAGCCTCTACTATTGACTCCTACTGCACAGTGACGGCCTGGTATATCTTATGTCGGCGCCACTGTGCGGCAATCTCCTCTAGGGGAGATTGCTGCCAGTGGCGCCTTCTCTTTTTGACCTTTGACGGCTTACTAGCAGCCACACATTGCTCACTAAGCACACCTATATTCTATTACTCAGCCCCCTTGGGACTATTCTACATTCACTCACTCACCACCACGGT
>JAJLUJ010000151.1:6531-20768 GCA_030564235.1 Blastobotrys elegans
CATAATTAAGTTATAACGTTCGGTAATCTGATTGGCGAATACACGTTTGAGAACAAAGAGATTGTCATAGAGAGTACAGATTATGGAAGATAACAGATACATATCTTTCACATTAGACCCTTGTGTTAAAGTAATATCAAAAGCTGAGAATCTTCTCGATACTAGTTCAATCTAGGGTGCTGAGGGTTACTCTGTTTCAATAGCCAGGCTGAATAGCACTTATGTTTTACACTCATTAGTTTATCCCGAGCTCATGTGCACATGTATGGCATGGTCTGGGTATCACTCCACATTCCGGATCCAGGCGTGGTTTACCATTCCACATTCCAGTCGTGTTTTACCATCATATGGCGTGGTTTTCCTCGCATCGACCAATATATATATATTTCAAAAGCTCAACACTTTGGCTAGTAAAGTGGAGGTCGCGTGTTTAGTTTTATTATCACGATGGTAAAATGTACAATGTTACATAGTTTGTGCGCGCTTCAATCCTGAGTTTCCTTCCGGATTACATTATATCTTATAAGGATCAATTACACGCGTTTCAATATTGTTAGTGCCGCGCGGGGTCTTACTATCTTAATTAAGAATTCAATCATACCACGTTCGCCTGCATTGCATTCGTATGAAATATATATATATATCATTGATGATCAGATACACAACTTAAGACATCAATTGGACAAGCGTGCGAGCGTGCGAGCGCGGGAAGGTGGGGCTAGCTCTATGGAACGCATGCATAGGCCTCAATTGGCCGATAGCTACTAGTACGTACATATACATTAATTAACCAATGAAGTTATTAAACGCTGGTAATTTGTGACAAACATGCTGCATACGATTTACCTTCTGTCCTTAAGCGATCAATATAAGTATACATATATCGAAGCTCGGGTGTCGGCTATATTAAATCTCTAAGGCTTACTAAGGTTTATACCTGCCGGATATGCATTCACCAACAAACTTAAACTTACCCCCGAGATCTAGAGAGGGGTAGGGGGGCGGAGAAAAAAAAAACAGATGTAAAGCTTATAAAAACGCAAACCAATCCGTTGCATTTGCCAGGTATCCGATAACGAAATAAAAAAATTAAAAAAACGACAATGCGGTTGTTTGAAATACTACTCGGTTTGACGTTACTGGGGGTAAGCGCGAGTGCGGCTGACGATCTCGCAGTGAGCCCTCCGTACTATCCAACCCCAATGGCCGGCCGGGTTCACTCATCAGACGAGAAATGGGACCATGCTTTTCGAAAAGCCCGAGATATTGTAAGCAAAATGACACTTGTAGAAAAGGTCAATCTAACCACCGGTATCGGTATGGGCCAAGGGAAAACGTCGGGGACCACTGGTTCAGTCGAGCGGCTCGGCATTCCAGGAATTACAGTCAACAACGGCCCTCTAGGCGTCGGTGATGCAGACTTGGTCACCTCCTTCCCACCCGGGATTTCAGTGGGTACGTCGTTCAACAAGAAGCTGGCTCACGATCGCGGCAAAGCAATTGGCAAGGAGTTTGTTGCCAAAAAGGTGCACGCCATTCTCGGTCCATGTATTGGGCCTGTCGGGAGTCGAGCTCTTGGTGGACGAAATTGGGAATCGTTTGGTTCGGACCCATACTTGCAAGGTATCGCCGGCGCCATCACCGTCCAGTCCATGCAAGACGAGGGCGTCATGACCAACATTAAACACTTGATTGCCAATGAACAGGAAAGGTTCCGAAACGTGGAGTTTTCGAAAATGTTTGGGCAAGAACACATTTCCGATACTCTTAGCTCAAACATTGACGACCGAACTATGCATGAAGTTTACCTGTGGCCATTCGCCGACACGATTCGTGCCGGTGCCGTATCCATCATGTGCTCTTACAACCAGATTAACAACACGTATGGGTGCGAAAACTCGTACGTGATGAATGGCCTGGTTAAGGATGAGCTGAACTTTCAAGGGTTTATTATGAGCGATTGGGGTGCCACACACCGGTCTCGCTCCCACCTGGCTGGGCTGGATATGACCATGCCCGGCGACGCTTACATTGACTCTGGCATTATGGGCACTCGATCCCTGTTTGGTGCTAACCTTACTACGATGGTGGTTAACGGTACGGTCCCTCAAGAACGAGTCGACGATATGGCTGCTCGAATCATGGCCGCATATTACTACGTTGGCCTGGACAAGACGTACGAAAACTATACTGGACCAAACTTTTCTGCAGGGACTGACGAAGATTATGGCTTTGAGTTTGGTGAGAAAGGCTGGACGTTGATGAATGAGCATGTTAACGCTCAGACCAAATTTTCCAGAAAGGTGGCTAAACAAGGCGCATTGGAATCGTTTGTATTGCTAAAGAATGTCAACCAGACCTTACCATTGAAACAAGCACGCAAGAAGCTACCATTGAAGATGAGTATCCTCGGTATTGCTGCTTTCCCCGACCCAGATGGACCAAACGCTGGGTCTATGCATCAAGTGTCTAACGGAGCATTGGGAACCGGCTGGGGATCTGGCGCGATTGATTTCCCATACTTTTTGACCCCATATGACTCTCTAAATCAACGTGGCATTGAGGAAGGTATTTCTGTCCAAGCTACTACCGGCCAAGATGCCATCTGGGCAAACGAGACTTTCTATCCTCAAACTGCGTTTTACAAGGCCGCCGAATCCTCTGATGTTAATATCATCTTTGGGTTGAGCAACTCTGGCGAGTCGTTTGGGCTGGTTGGTAATAACAGCTGGGGTGACAGAACCAACTACTCTATGTGGCATGACGCTGACCGTATGATTGAAAAGGCTGTCAAGTTGAACAGTAACAATGTCATTGTGGCCACCACTGTCGGCCCAATTGATATGGAAAATTGGATCAACCATGAGAATGTTACTGCCGTGCTGTTGAACACCCCAACTGGGCAAGATTTTGGTCCGGCAGTTGCTGAGCTCATCTTCGGTGATGAGAACCCGTCTGGTCGACTGCCTTTTACTATTGCCAAGAACGAGTCTGACTACTTCCCTGTTGTCGACTCGTGGAAGAATGACAGCAAGACAGCTCCGCAAGATGATTTCTCTGAAGGGCTGTATATCGACTACCGATACTTTGACAAGAAGGAGATTGAGCCGCGGTTCGAGTTTGGGTATGGCCTGTCATACTCGAAATGGTCGTTTAGCGACCTGTCTATTGAAGAAAAGCATGTTCCTAACGAGCACTTTACCAAGACTAGAAAGTGGAAGCCGGCGCCAAAGTATGAAGATATCCGCGGCGAGGTTACCATGCCTGAAGGGTTCCAAAAGTTTGACGGCGTGCAATATCCTTGGATTGAAAATGAAAATGTAACCTCCTCTGATTATGTGTACCCAGATGGCTACAAGTCTGAACAGCCTGAGGATTCTAGTTGGCCAGAGGCTGGTGGTGATATTGGTGGTAACTCGGAACTTTGGAAGACTGCGTACAAAGTTCGCGCCAATGTGAAAAATCACGGTCCATACAGTGGCCAGTATGTTGCCCAGTTGTACATTGGTTTCCCACAGAATGAAAAGTTCCCATCCCCAGTTCGACAACTGCGGGGATTTGAAAAGGTGAATGCTTGTCGACATGGTTCTGAAAGAGTTGAATTTGATATCCGTGCAAGAGACTTGGCTGTATGGGACGTTATGTCTCAATCTTGGATCGTCCAGCGTGGCAAGTACACCATTTATGTTGGTTCGTCAAGTAGAAACTTGGAGTTGCAACGTGTGATTGAAATCAAATAGGTTTGTATTGGTTTTCTATAGCGCTATATGTTGTACTGTTTTCTTTCGTTTTTTTCTTCTTTTTCTTTTCGCGCGCGCGCTTTCATGTTCACGATCTAGACTACTTATAACCTGTACTGGTCAAGGCGATGTTGCGTCCAAGCGTAAACACGTGCGAGGGCAAGTTTTGGACCTTTTGCAAAGTTGGCGGTGGGTTCACGTTTGAACAGTATCATAAAATCAAGCAGCTGATTGGCAATAATTTCTGAAAGTTGATGAAGACAAGTATGGTTTGCCATTGATGCTAGTTACAACCTCGACGAACTGTTAATCATGATTATATCAAGGATTGCTATCAAAACCGCACCGTGTTGTGAGAAGAGAGTTGTGAAGATTTTTTGAAGGGGGAGAAGAAAAAAAAAAATAGTATGAAAACTGGTAGATAAAAGGCCCATATCGATCTGTGAATTATAATTATTTTAAAGTTCCTGTCGCCGCTTGCCAGAGTGTGAGTGCGGCGGGCGCGCCTTTAGCGTGTTTTACTGACGCATCTGAATCCGGCGGGGATTGTAGTCAAGTACGAGCTTGCCGTACCGGAAGTCTGCCCGTCACTATAATATAAGGTTAATGCCTTACACGTGTTAAAAGTCTCACGGTACTTGTACTTTAGTTGATAGAGTGGTGATGGATTGGTGTTGTCAGCCGGTCGGTCGGAATCGGGACCATGACCTCACCTTTATTTTGATTGCGCCAGCTGGGGTAAAAAAAAAAGGATCGGATTTCCGTGATGTTTGGGAGCTTTTTCATTCTTGACAAGGACAATAATGTCACAAAACCAAGCTGCGACAGCGCCACCAGCCACGAACACGAAAGAAGACGACGGCACATTACGATACAACGGGCATGTGATTCCTCCAGAACCGGAAAATCCGGACGAGGAGCTGCCGCCATATTCTCCACAAGACCCAGCATCACTGTCAGCGTCAAATCCGCCTAGTGGGCCGCCACCAGTACCCCAGCGACCAGTCTACAACTATCCAGGCCAGCAAACTTCTACTCCACCACCTCAACAACAGCAACGACAACAACAACAACAGCATTATCAACAACAACAAGCTCCACCGCAACCACGCCGACCCAACGCACATCAACATCCACCGCCAAACCCCCATCCGACAAATTTCAACCACCTGCCTCCACAAGCCCAACAGCAGTTCCGGCCACCGCCACAACGACCACAGCAGGGGCCAGTCCGGGGCTACCCCGGGGCCACACCACACCAGCAAGCAAACTACTCGCCTCACCCGCCATTCCAATATCCGCGAGGGTACTGGTGCCACAAGTGCAGCAACACCGGAATCAAGCACAAGAATGGGCTTTCCTGCCAGGATTGTTACGGTCGGTTTGCTAGATCTAATTCAAATATTCGCCAAGTGCCCTCTAGCGGCTCATCGTTGTTTGGGAATCCGTTAGGCAGCTTATTTGGCGGAAGTACCCGAACTACAGTGTATGGAGGAGGCGGTGCACCAAGAGTCGTGCAGCCTGGTGATCCGTCTATCGGTGGTGCGCTTTGTGGACGGTGTAGAGGCAGTGGTATGGTGTACGATTTCATCTTTGAAGATGCATGTCCAGTGTGTCGAGGCGTTGGTCGAATATTCTAGTTTTGTTAAATTTAAAGCCAATTGTTAATTTATTTATTAAGTGTCTCAATATATATATACAGGTTTGTATGCATGCAGCATATCGGCGGTCCGATTATGGGAGAGCCCTTTATAAATGCTTTTTTGCACCTCTCCCCCGGACCCAGCCCGTTGAAATTGATCTACTTTACCATTCAACGACCGCAACAACCAAC
Organism: Blastobotrys elegans; assembly: GCA_030564235.1. Lineage (NCBI taxonomy): Eukaryota > Fungi > Ascomycota > Dipodascomycetes > Dipodascales > Trichomonascaceae > Blastobotrys > Blastobotrys elegans. The sequence goes on from JAJLUJ010000151.1 coordinate 12,106, forward strand.
CAAAATAATGCCAGAATTATCACGGGTTCCGTCCAATACAGAAACGTTGGTGCCAACAGACACAAACACATCAAGCTTCGATGATGCCTCAACGATCCGTAACGTTCCTTTCCGGGCTAGCCAGTCTGAGCTGCCAGTGCGAGAACGGCCTGAGTCATTAGGTCCTCTCGAAGCTGATCAGTATGATCTCCCGCCAACGCCACCGTTTGAGTACCCCGATGAATTCTTTTGCCCGAAATGTGAGAATACAGGGATCAAGAAAAAGAATCGAAAATCATGCCAGGAATGTTATGCCCAGTTTGCTAAACAAGACCGTTCAGTGGTTGTGCTCAATCCGCCGCTCTCAACCCGTCAAAACACCCCAGCCACAACTCGACGCAGCAAACTCGCGCACGGGTTGATGCGTATCATCGAACCATTGCCTTCATGCCCTCCAGTCATGGTAAGGTATGGAAACATGGCCCCAATCGCGATCAAACCTGGCGACCCAGCCATTGGAGGAACACTTTGTGGGCGGTGTAGAGGCCCAGGCGTCGTCTCCACGGATGTGATTTATGAAAAGACTTGCAAAACTTGTATGGGGCTCGGTAGATTGATCTAAGTACGTACCGCAGATTGAGAAATATAAATCTATAGTAGGTAGGTAAGATCTGGCAAGTCATCCACAATCTGCTGTATCATTGTCTCGTCCGTTTCCTGCTGTTGTTTTATTGTTGGCTTTACCGGACCCAGTTTCGGCGTTGCTGATGTTGATGTTGATGCTGGTGGTTGTGATGATGCCAAGACTTTTTTCAGTTGTGCGGCTTTGGCTGTGTTTGGGTTAGACTCTGAAGCAGGTTCGGTTGGCAGTTCGAGAGCGTCTTCAAAATCCTGAAAATCGCCCCAATCATCAACGTCGTTTTCTATAGTCATTTTTGGGTCTGGTGTCCCGGCGCGAGTGGGAACTAACGGCGAGAACACTGGAGGAGATGATGGTTTCGGTGTCGACGAGCTGCTGTTATAACCGTCTATGCTAAATGTATCAAAAAAAGCGTTGGTAGGGGTTGGCTGCACAGACCCTGGTGCTGCGTTCCTTGGCGAATTTGAACGAGGGGTTGGTAGTAAGGGAGGGGATGATAGTGAAGGTGAGTTGATGGCCGGAGTAGTGGTAGTAGCGGTGGTGTGTAGATCCAGCGGAGGTGGTCGTTTCGTAGTTAGTGGGCTCATAAACATGCTCTTCTTGTCCTGGTTGTGGTCATCACTTACCGCCGTACTGGTGGTGGACAGCGTAGACGATAACGACAGCCTATTTCGGTCGTCCCTCCCTTTCACATTAGATAACCTTTTCGCCCAGTTAAACAAGGTCTGTCGAGACCGGCTGTAATCGCGTTCTTTCCATTGCTGCATGACTTTTAAAACCTCGTGTTCCACACCGCTAGCTCTCCACCGTACAATTGGGTCAGGTTTGGACTGAACGCTGATGAATTGTCGGGTAGGCCGGGTGAATTGGTTCATGAGCATCCGCGGGGTCATTGTACTGACAGTTTCGAGGTCCAGAATCGGGCCGGGTGTGATGGTATTTCCCGAGCTGCTATCCTCAACCTTTTCAAATATCTGGCTGAGAAACGTGTCCAGATCATGCTCGTTTATATGCTCTCTTGGTATACTTTCCAGCTCCGACATTATCTCCGAGTCGTGGTGGGAGACTATCTGTTCAAGTCCGTCGTCAGCTGGCGGCAGCGGCAGTGGTGGTGGTGGTGGTGCTGGTGACGCCGGCTGGCTCTTTATTTCTTCTCGTTGGGCGACCACTTCATCCCAGACATTGACGGTATCGTCCACACTCAAGTCGTGGTTGTGTTCTGCCTGCTGTGCCCACACGGGGTGGTCGTTTTGTGCATTTATGTCCATGGCATTTGACGTGTGTTTTGTGTGCTTGTTGAAAGTTTTTGCTGATGTCAGCGTGACGTTTTCCCTGCTTGGACAATCACGTGATAATGCGCGCGCGCAGTACGGCGCTCCCCCCCCCAACGGCCTTCTTCTTCTAGAGTTCCTCTCCCCCCCACTCGCTGAAAAAAAAAAAAAAAAAAAAAAATCTTCAACTTGACTCATTGCACCAAATCACTAAATCAAAGCAATGTCGAACGAAGAGGAAAAGAAGTCGAGCCACCACCGTGCTCCAAGCGGCACGAACAATCCGTTGCCATACGATTATGCGAAATACGTGGACCATTTGACCCGTTCGCCTGACCCTCGTCCAGCCTCGCCATACACCAACCGAGTTGTTGATGCGGACGGGCTATCATGGCCATCTAAAGGTGCCAAGGAGCGAACAGAAGAAACACCTGAGGAGCTTGCTCGACGGACTGAGCGTATTGCCGGCGCGGTGTCTACCATTTTGGAAGAATTGGGCGAGGATCCAACCCGATCTGGCCTGGTGGAGACGCCAGAACGGTACGCCAAAGCCATGTTATATTTCACACAAGGATACCAGCAAAACATTCGAGACGTGATCAAGAAGGCTATTTTTGAAGAGGATCACGATGAGATGGTGATTGTACGGGACATTGACGTCTACTCCATGTGTGAGCATCATTTGGTGCCATTTTATGGCAAGATCCATATAGGGTATATCCCAGATTCTCGAGTTATTGGTCTGTCTAAACTTGCCCGGTTAGCAGACATGTTCTCCCGGCGGCTTCAGGTTCAAGAAAGACTGACCAAACAGGTGGCAATGGCGCTGTGGGAAATGCTGCAACCTCATGGCGTGGGCGTGATTATGGAAGCCAGCCATATGTGCATGTGTGCTCGAGGTGTCTCCAAATCGGGCTCGTCAACAAGCACGAGCTGCATGCTTGGTACATTCCGTGAGGCTCAAAAGACCCGGGAAGAGTTTTTGAGTCTGGTCAGAATGCAGCGATGATGGAAAGGGGAAACTAACTAACTGGGCCCCCTGTTATTTTAAGGTTCAACGACTTCACGACTTTTTCAACACTCCGACGTGATGACATTACCCATCATGTTTCATTTTTAAATTATTTATGTATTTTATTTTATTAGTGCTTTCCCCCCGCTCCAAGGTTGGCATTGTATATATATAGTAGGGACTCGGCTTCAACACAATCGAGGTTTTATACAACATTGTTGTGAAATTACAAATTTCCTGAACACCAATATTTGGACCAAACCTCTGCAGATCTAGATCTGGTCAATCAAGGGAAGTTGATGTATATTCGACGGTATATATTTCTGATCTTGAATTTAAAACGTAAAAGCTTCCTGTGGCTCAGCCATTATCCGATTAATTAATATATATATATATATATGGCCTGATCTATGCGGCTGACAGCAGTTCATATGTGTTGACTGGTAATCCCAATAAGGCTTTCGACAATTGTGAACCCACTTTTTTTTTTTTTTTTTTTTTTTTTTTTTTTTTTTTTTTTTTTTTTTTTTGGTAATTTACAAGTTAAATTTATTACACTATATATATAAATTAATAAAGAGTGCATTTTGAGGTTTACCACCCGTTGCATACATGCACAACAGTTGTTAGTCTTGTGTGGCTCTTTGTCAAACCCCAATTGTCCGACAAGGGGTCGAGGGGAAGAAAGAACTTGCCATCATTAATACCCCCTCAAGCGTCGTATATATCTCATATGCAGTATTGAAGCGATCCACCACCCCACGCCCCATAACAATGCAATTGTGGCTATCCAGGTTAAAGCAAATGCCGCTCTACCCATGTTCACCTCCATGTAACCAACAAACTTGTCGTGGTAGGATGAATACACTCCAGTCAGCATACAGTTTGGAATAAATAACAGCAGTCCGGCAAGACTCGCGATCCAGAACACTGGTTTTACTATGATGTCCACAAACACCGCAATAGCGCCGAGGACCATTGCAATGCCAAGCAAGGTCACGGACATGCAGTACATGACCATGCTTGCGCGCTGGACTCCCCTCACCTTATCGCCAAAGCTACGAATTTCATCAGGGACCTCCACACTAGGAGGGTCGCGATGCGTGAAATATTTTTGGTTTTCCTTATTAACCGAGTCGACAATGTCATTCCAGGTTAGAGAGAACGGCGAGGGCAGTTCGGCAAACCCCAAGATACTGGCCTCATCTTTGCGTGATCGAGGATGGAAAACCCCTGTCGCGCCGGTGATTCCCAGTCGGTACTTTGTATAAAACCCATTATCTTGAGCCCAAAGCTCGGTCGCATTCTTTCTCGTTATCGCGTTGGGGTTGGTGACGTAACTGCTCTCGATGGTGTTCACGTCCATCTCGAAAAGGTATAGGCCATGCAGCGGTTTGGACAGTTTGCTAGAGCCTAGCAGTACAACCAGCGCGAGAATGAATGCAAGTGCCGTTCCTGAGAAGGCTAATATCCGGACAAGCCTGTTGCGATTATGCCCGGACATGATTTTGTAAGTACTCACGTGTGTGGGAATTTTTTTTTTTTTTTCCTTTCCTTTAAATTCCTTTGAAGCTCCTAAGAAAGCGGCGCACCACCCTGTTTTATATTTAAACGGGCAAGGTGCCGCGGAGGTCGCGCCATCCCCTACCTTTTGAGACATGTGATGGGATCCGATCAACGATATTTATAAACTTAACAATGATGAGATCATAACTCGGATTTTGATCGCGACCTGGATCTGGATATATCAGGATCAAGATCCATCATATATTGCAATTAATCGTAAGGGATTCGCCTTAATTAATTGAGGTATGCATATATATGCACTAAGGTACATGGATTTTCCCTTATAAGTAATATTATTCCAATTTATGTAAGTCTCATGAATGGTCTTGCAAGCTTAGGCATATGCTACCTTCGGCGCGCGGGTAATAAGGTTAATTAAGGCTTACGGGCTAATCAAGATATAATTTTTTTTTTTTCTTTCAACGGGATATATATATCTCCAAACATCGGCCGGCATGTTTGATCAGGGTCTTATTGCGAGAATACACTTGTGTAGAATGTCGTTGAAGTGCAGTTATAGACTACAAGGAGGGAATGGAGAAGCGGTGGATCGGCAAGAATAAATCCCCCCACCCACCGTGCTAAGGAGAGTTGGGGAATCACTGAGGTATACCAGCGCTAGCATATATATATAGAAAGCCAATATGAGCCCGGGCCACCCAGCCACTCTATATTTCCGCCCTTCGAATTCGTTAACGTACGTCTCGTGCCGTTTTTATCGATCGATCGGTGAGATATCGGTTATGAGGGCCCGGGAGTCTAAAATCTGTGCACGCACTTCACGCGCATTTTAAGACATGTTGCAATTGGCCGTTTAGCCGATTTGGCATGCATGCTGCAGCTTAATTAGCAGCTGGTCGGAATATAAAACCATAGCTATCACCACTTTTAAACACAATCATTCAGAGAACAACAACAAACCTTTCATTATTGGTTGAATGCCGCCATGGTGCACGAATTGATGAGTAAAAGGTTGACTTTAAGCTCTGATAACTTGAGCTCTGATAACCCTAACAAAACATTGAGAAGCTTTCCAAATTATGAAACAGCCAACACATATATATAGCGGTTAATCTGAACAGTTTAAAAATTGTCTTGTCTTTGTTGCGCGGCGGTGCCCCAACTGGACCGGAGTTCCGATATCTGGGCTCTATTCCCAAACGTTGCCCAAAAAACTTTCACCTCGATATCATACAAAAAACACAATGATCACCAAACAGTTTCCACAATTCAGCCAAACGATCCAGATATCGCTCTTCAAGAATGTGCAAAACTCTCATGAGATTCGAGAGAACCTTCTCAAGGGAAACCAAGATTACAATTTTGCATTCATCAACGCTGCAACCATCATTTCGTGGGAGCATCTGATGGTGGCTGTTTATCGAGCCTTGAACGACCAATATGACGGCAACATGCGAACGAAGACGATCCATTCCGAGATTGTGTACTGCCTATCGGCTACAAGCAACATTATGGACGCGCTGAAACGGTTTGGGGTCGGCGATAACACACAGGCCATGTTCGCTATCAAAGTGATTGAGCAAGGCGATTCCACCGATTACAGTAAAGTAGCACAAAATGTGCAAGGTGAGGAGGTTGACTGCAACGCTGAAGAAATTGCTAGTCTAACGGATCGTGCTCTGACCAAGAAAAATTACAAGCTTGACGATGCGACAAACGATACATTGATTCCTATAATTTCACTACGAGGATTCTAACGGCACCGACGCCGCCGCAGAAGCAGCAGAAGCAGCAGCGGCAGCAGCTTCCTCCTTCTCTTTCTGTACATTACAGCCTAAACCAAAAAAGGCATGGATCAAAGCTTGTTGATATGCATCTTGCATTTTAAACCCGGATGCTTTGTAATGCATGTCTTTATCCAACCCGTTAGTTAGCGGGTCAAAGTAGTCATCCTGTAGTTTGAATAAATAACCTGGTTGTCGATCGCCATTGAATGGTGTGAACGGCGTGCCATTCGAACCAATAGCTCGTTGAGCCACTGTCGCCGCGCTTGGCTTGCGTTGTTGGTCCTCAATCGCCTTTTGTTTAGCCCGCAACTCGCGGCGTTTTTCCTTTCTCCGTTGTTCAGCGTCTTTACGTGACTGTTCCATAATCTCTTCGGCATTCCCTTCTGAAGTGGCGAGTTGGCGCAGCATATCCTTCCGCTGCTGTTCTTCCAGTTGTTTATCGGCTTCTTGTTGAGCCAGTTCATATTCTCGTTGTCGTTTCCGCCTATCCTGATCGATCCGCTCCAATGCGGCAATTTTTCGGCCTTCTTCAACTCTATACTGGTCAATTGCTCTAATCTCATCCTTATGCTGCTTTTCATACTCGAGCAGCTTTCGCTCAGTCTCGTCGAGATCAATCCCGTTTACCAGATTGAATACCACTTCTTCAACCTGTTCTAGATAGTCGTTGTAATCCCGCAGCGAGTCAAAATGCTCCTCGCCTCTGTTATAAATCCGCTTCACTTTCGATCGTAGGTTCACCTCCTTCTCCACGCTGATATCTTCAAACTTTTGGTCGGTAAACTTGTTTCGCCGCAGGGTTTTGTGACATGTGGCGAAAGGGCAAGGTGCAGGGCCTAGTGCAAAGATCCGGTCCACGCACGACTCGCACATTTTATGGTAGCATTCCGTGCTCACTTTGAACTTCATGTCCGGGTTTAAGTACCTCGACGTCTTGCATATAGGGCATACATCTCCATCCATTTTTTTTTTTTTTATTTTTTTTTTGTGTATATTTGATGGTGTTGTAAAGTGGAGTGTGTATTTTTCTATATTTTTTTATTCCACGCGGGTCGGGGGGCGTTCTGGGAGTTTTTATTTTTTTTTTAAGCCTTGCATATATATCCACACAACAAGAACACAAAAATCGGGAAAATCGCTAATGAACTTTGCATGGTGGTCAAGGCAGTCTGAGAAGATTCTTCCGATCCTTCTAATAAGCTGTAGTGGGTTTGTGATATATGCGTATTGCTATAATTACGCTTACCAAAGAGTGCCAGACAGGGGCAGAGCGGCCGGGTTTATTACGGGGTTTGCGGTGCTGGCAGGATTGTTAATTACCTCCTGGGCGATGATATTGCTGGTGGGGCCTGGCACTGTCGAGAAAATACAGCTTGAAGATGATAACCGAGAGGTTTGGCAGAGCGATGTGGATGGGTTTAAGCGGTGGTGTTCGACATGCAAGCAAGTGAAACCAGACCGAGCACACCATTCAGGGCAGGTTCGCCGGTGCGTGCCGAAGATGGACCATTACTGCGCATGGCTCTTCGCAGTCGTTGGTAGAGACAATCTCAAGCACTTTATACAGTTTGTGTTTTATGCAGCAGTCACTTGCTACTTTGTCATTGCAACAATGTTAGTGCATGGCCATTCTAGAGAAACCATCACGCCGCAGATGGCGGCAGTGTACGCTGTTTCGGCGCTGTGGGCTGTCCTAATGACAGCATTCTTGCTGGTACACTGCATGTACATTGGGCGAGAACTAACAACTATAGAATGGCTGGATATTGGCAGCGGGAATAGAGACATTTACAACATTCCAATGGAAAATGGGCAGAGAATTGTAATCAAGTTGCAATCGAGGGACCATGTACGGTTCCCAACACCATACTCGCAAGGGTTTTGGAAAAACTGGAAGGGGGCAATGGGGCCAAATATTATATACTGGCTGTTTCCTCTGCCAGTTCAGAAATGGGTACGCTCACAACCTTCGCCATTCAATGAAACCCTGCTGGAGGAGCTACGGCGCAGGTTTCGAGATGGTGAGGATGGGTTTCTTGCCCGTCCAGTTCCTACTCCAAAGTTGAACGACGCGTCACCTCAAAAAACAACTGTTGAGAAAGAAGAGAGGGGGGAAAACAATGCCTTATAATACGGATGGGCGACCTATTTATACAACTTTTTTTTTTTCTTTTTTTTTTCTTTTTCGTTTCTCAATTGTCCGTTTAAAGTTTGTGTGTATTGGATTTTGTGCGGCTCTGAAACACCCAACAATGAGGACAGTCATGAAACAACCACACGTGCGGCATACGAAACTTGTACTAATCATTTCTTTACACGTTTTAGAGTTAAATTTCCTTGTCGCAATATGTATAATCAGTTTGTGTACTAGTAATAAAATATAAAAAAAGTGCATAGAGAAAAGAATTCGAAAAAGGATGAAATATTGCTGGCGTGGATTGGGACTA
>JAJLUJ010000152.1:0-30293 GCA_030564235.1 Blastobotrys elegans
GTATCCCTCCATTGACATTTAATATACCCTCACCCTAACTTAATAGGATGGTTGGTACTAAACTTCCTATATAGTCAGGAAAATCAACCTTGATCTCGAAGGCAAACAAGATATAAATCTCTGGCAACGCATAGCCACTAATCAAGCAACACGTCGTGGCATAGTCCTTCTTCGTTTTTGATCAAGGAAAAAAAAAAAAAAAGAAGAAAAAAACAAAGAAATGGCGGAAATAATTTTTCTTTTATAGTGGTCAGCCAAGATGCGCGCGCGAGTTAAACCCCCAAAAAAGCGCGAATTGTATGGGGCGAAAATTTTTTTTTTTCAGACCGGGCGCGCGCGCAACATAACAAGCCAAGATTAGGGCTGCGTCGTCCGAGCCCTTTAACCACGCTTTTATAGGCTTTTATAAAGTACAGTCCAATTATACGGACAAAGAACTCAGAATGATAATCTAATAGCGCAGCGGGGCCGAGCTGATTGGATTGCGAAACCGAGGTAAACTTATCGCTGCTGCACGGGTTTGGCCATGATCATTTCGAAATTCAGGGCGGCCCACTGGTTTCGACGTGAATACCCTCCAGCTTGATATTTCGTGAAATGCATGGGTAACAAGTCTCATACCACACCGTCTACATTGTTTGAAGGCAAACTCACCTTGATCTGCATGGCGCTATCTGTGCAGCCACATGTTTGAGTAATCAAGCCGCACGCGAGCAAAAAAACTCCTTTAGCTAGCAAAATCTCAGACATAAATTATAAAAACACAAAATCTACTTGGTCAACATACATTCACGACCTGGGCCAGTACCGACCCACTTGACAGGGACCTTGACAAAGTCTTCGATAAATTGCAGATACTTTTTGGCGTTTTCTGGCAACTCGTTGTACGATCGGCACTTTGTAATGTCTTGTTCCCAACCTTCTAGAATCTTGTACTCCACCTCGACATTCTCGCAAACAGTCAAATCCTCTGGGAAGCTGGTCAAGGTCTTGCCCTTGTACTTGTAGGCAACGGCGACTGGGATTTCCTTCAATTGATCCAACACATCCAACTTGGTAATGTTCAAAGCAGTGTAGCCGTTAATCTTGGTAGAGTAGTTGACCATGACCATGTCCAACCACCCACATCGACGCTTTCGGCCGGTGGTGACGCCCCATTCTCGACCAACGTTTTGCAAGTATTCACCAGACTCGTCAAACTTTTCAGTTGGGAATGGACCACCACCAACACGAGAAGTGTAGGCCTTGACAACACCATACACATTCTTAATCTGTTGTGGCGGAATGCCCAACCCAGTGCACGCACCACCAACCGACGTGCTGGAGGAGGTGACGTATGGGTAGGTACCGTGGTCCAAATCCAACATTAAAGCATTGGCACCTTCTAGCAAGATTCGTTCCTTCTTTTCCAACGCAGTGTGCATGAAATCAACCGAGTCAACTACAAATGGTCGCAACTCATCAGCGTACTTTTTATACCGGGCCAATTCAGCTTCCATGTCGAATGGAAAGTCGCCGTATCGCTTCTTTCGGGATTCCACAAGTCGGGTGAACTTGGTGACAAATTCGTCCCAGGCACCTTCTTCTTGAGACACCAAGTGGTGGATTCGGATACCGGATCGGCTGGCCTTGGTGCTGTAGGTTGGGCCAATACCCTTACCGGTGGTACCAATAGACTTGTTGGAGGTGCTCAGCTCCTTCTCCTTCAACGCGTCGGTCAGTTGGTGGAGATCAAACACAATGTGTGCTCGGGAAGAGACAAACAAACGGTCTCTGCATTTCAAACCCTTTTGTTCCAGGATTTCAAGCTCTTCAAAGAAGGATGGAATGTGAACGACTACACCAGTGCCGATCAAGTTCTTGGAGTTTGGGTTGACTAGACCAGATGGCAACAAATGAAAGTCAAAGGAGACGCCATCGACTACTAACGAGTGGCCGCAGTTGCCTCCACCCCCGAACCGTGCCACCACATCCATATCCGACGCCACAATGTCGACTAGCTTCCCTTTCCCTTCATCACCGAATTGACTTCCTAGAATGATTGTCGCCATTTTTTTAATTTAATTTGTTTTTTTTTTACGTTGTTGTCGTGATGATGAGAGCGGTTTCTTTGTAAGTGCTTGGAAATTTTAAAATTTTTTTTTTTTTTTTTTTTTTTTTTTTTTTTTTTTTAGAAATGCGTGCGCCGACACCGCACCGGACCTCCGTCTCCCGAAAAAGTCTCGCTTGACCAATCAAAAGAATGGAAATGTGGTGTGGGAGAAAAGGAAGAAGAAAAGGGCGCCGCACGCCGCACGTTTTTATATACTAAACTTGTACAAAATCCCGTCGTCTCTTGACTAAGCAATAGTCGTCGTAAACCAACCCCCACCCTGGCCATACAGTCCGCCCCACGCTGCTTTTACCATTGTTTAGAAACTTTTCGCAATAGACTGGCTCCCACACGTCGGTATCATACTCAGTATCGATTAGAAACTCACACTCGCCAATATCGGTATACTTTCCAACATCTTCCTGATTCAGGTCGTTCATTCCGCTTGGCACGAGATGCATCGCCGGCCAATTATTTTCGTCAAACTCGCCAGGAAGCAGGCCATCAAACCCAGACCTGACAAACTTTAATCGCTGGTTGTCGTGTAAGAAAAAAGAGGACGGGTATCGGTACCATTCCTGGCCAATACACACGTTATTTGTGCCATTCCCGGCCGGCAAGTGCTTGAAAACGGTGATGGGTGCGCTATAATACATGATCAAGGCCAGTGTTCGGGACATTGACACCACGGCATACCCCACTACCCCCAGAATGTCTAGATTCCAGGGGATGAACGACATGATACGTTCCATCAGCACGGCCGCATTAAGGCACAACGCAGGGTATGCCACATACATGAAACGCTCTTCTTTATGCGGCTGGGTGGTGAAGATGCCAAACCAGAGGTAAAACGGCAAAAGCAGCACTAGCTGGCGCCGCGAGACAATTGAAAACACGGCCAAGACAAACGCCACGTTAAAGTTCATGGCCAGGTTTAGACAGTAGTACCACCACGGTTCGGTGCCAAAAATGTTCGGGCCGTGCTCACTAAACACATTATACAAGACAATGTTTGAGGGCACAAAGATTAGCTTTTGATAAAACACACTGTCTATTAATACCATGGCCGTGCAAACGATTGCCACGTTTAGCAGTGTTTTTAGAGCCAGCTTGAACAACGCCGGGAACGGAATGGACAGGTAACTCAATGCGAATGGGATGGCCATGGCGAGCGCGAATGGCCAGCCCGTTATCCCGCCAATCGCGATAAATGTCATTGTTTGGACCACCTGTCCGCTGACATGGCTGGCCAGGGCTAGCGTGAACATGTGCATTGCAAATGAACTGGGTAGGAACGAGATGGAGGCATGAAACATGCCCGTTGATAACGCACTAAACACTAGATACCACTGGCCAACTTTTCGAGACAGCTTGTAACAAACCGCATTGTACAGTTTGGTTTCCGCGTACGCCGAGAGAATGGCAAACACACACCGCAGCGCAAAGAACAAGTGGTGTTTTGCCAAACCTAACTTGAGCAGGTATAGTGGCACTGCGTGGAGAGACTCGTATGCCCATGACCGAATGGCATACTCTGGCGAATACTCCCACGTCTGGAGCCCGTATTTGAAGATTAGATAGTGCAATGGCTCCCAGTAATTGTACACTTCATCGCAGTCGGGGATGATTGAGAATTGTGCGCATAGCAACCGCACTACTAGCAGAATCGAAAACGTCCACATATGGGTGTGTCGAAAAGGGAGAAAGGAAACAAGAAAAAAAAATCAGTTTTATGCAAAAATTTAATAATCTTACCACTTTGGCAACGATACATAGGTAGGTCTTCTAAACTTTTTGGTATTATACACAGACTCTTCAGAATCCCAACCCTCCACATCCTTCATGAGCTCCTTCTCCTTTTCAATTCGAGAGTAATGCCGTCGTACCGCATCCCGGTCGACTTCGGCTTCCAATGCTGGTTGTAGGAAGATTCGCGACCAGGCCTTTTCCCGCTGTAGTTCGTTTCGTTCACGAATAACTCCGACTAGTTTGTAAAAGCCGAATGAACAAATACCCAGCACGCCAAATGCGTAGATGGATGGGCGGAATCCCCGGGCTGGAAGGTTTCTCTGTTTGTTAGTTTTAAAAAATGTTGTATGATATACGCACCTTCCACTGGATAGGCTCGTAGCCCTTGGCTGGTGGCAAGTCTTGGGCCATTGTTTTTAGTGTTTGATTTTTGATGTGTGGTGATTAAAAAAATGTGGAAAGATTTTTTTTTCTTCTACTCTTCTCCCAACCTATTCCTCTTTTTTTTTTTTTTGTCCCCTTTCCCCTTTTCTCGACCAATCACAATCCAAGAATGCAAAAACTAACGACAGCAGACCAAATTGAAACCTTTCTAGACCAATATGACGATTTTTTGTTTGATTGTGATGGGGTGCTCTGGCAGGGCGATCATTTGCTGCCGTCTGTGGTGGAAACGCTAGATTTGTTGCGGTCTCGGAACAAACGACTCATTTTTGTCACCAACAACTCGACAAAGTCTCGCAAGGCTTATACCAAAAAATTTGAAAAGTTTGGAATCATTGTGTCTGAGGAGGAGGTGTTTGGGTCGTCGTATAGTGCGGCGGTCTATCTCGACAAGGTGGTGAACTTCCCAAAGGATAAAAAAGTACTGGTTATTGGCGAGCACGGGATTGAGGAGGAACTTGATAATGTCAATATTAAGCATCTTGGCGGCACCGACCCTGAATTCAACGACCATGCTACTGAAATTATGGATTTTGACTCATCCATTGGGGCAGTACTATGTGGTCTTGATTTGCACATCAATTACAATAAAATTGCCAACGCCATGCAACAATTAAAAGACCACCCAGAAACTCTATTCTTGGCTACCAATATTGACTCTACCTTTCCTTCCAAAGGGAAACTGCTTCCAGGGGCAGGAACAATCGTAGGAACACTAGAAACCTGCACAGGTCGTCAACCTACAGCTCTGGGGAAACCCTCCCAGGCCATGATGGACTGTATCAAGGCCAAGTTCCATTTTGACCCGAAAAGAGCCTGCATGGTTGGTGATCGATTAAACACTGACATGCAGTTTGGATCAAAGGGTGGCCTGGGCACTTTAATGGTGCTCACTGGGGTTGATAAGGAAGAAACTTTACTGGACAACCCAATCGTCACTCCTAATTATTATATTGACAAGTTAGGTAGTTTATATGAATTGACCAATTAATGTGCGTTGTTTGTGTACCTGTTACTGGGTTTTTTTAAAACTCGCGGTTTTGCAATTAAATATAGTACTTTGAGTTTTAGTTTATTTTGGTTTTTAAAAAATAGGAAAAAGTAAAAAAACCGTGATCCCGCGGCGCCGGGTCCCGAGTGTACCTGGTGCGGCTTTTTTATGTTTTTGGCCACCCTGAGAAGCGTTTCAATACCATGAAACTGATTCTCATTTTTTTTTTTTTCCTCTCTTTCTGATGAAAGACTTGCAGCTTTTTTTTTCAGCATGAGTTCACCCACAATGTCTGATATATAAGTCCGATTTAGTGTACCTCATTATAAATCAGGCACTGTTTCTTAATTAATAAATCGACCAATCTTTCTTTTTTTTTTTTCTTTTTTTGTATTTGCATATACACTTACTTAAATACCTCGTTTTTCTCCATCTCATCCATTCAATACATTCTCCATCCATCCATTCACTTTCCAAAAAGATGATGCAAATCTATTTGCTGTTGTTGGTTCTGCCTCTAGCACTATCAAAGCCTATAGCTGCACACAACAACTACATTGTCCTGTTCAAGAAATCCGCCGAGGTTCATAAACGTGACGAGCATGTCAGTTGGTTGGAGTCTATAACCAAACGCGACGGTACTGGGTTGCATGATCACTTCGCACTGGGTGATATGGCCGGGTATCATGGTAAGTTTAGTGAGTGGCAATTGGAACAGATTCGAAACGACTCGACTGTGGCATTTGTTGAACCGGACTCTGAAGACGAGGTTCAGAGTGTTGTCTATCTCCAAAATGATACTTCCTGGGGCCTGTCTCGAATTTCGCACTTGAATAACCCAAGCATGAACGACCGAACCGCAGATTATATTTTTAAAAACGAAGGTGGGAAGGGATCTACGGTTTATATTTTGGATACCGGAGTGCGACAAGATCACAAGGAGTTTGAAGGCAGACTACGATGGGGTGCCAATTTTGCTAATAATGTGGATACCGATGAGAATGGCCACGGCACGCATGTCGCAGGTATTGCAGCAGGCTATTCTGTAGGCGTTGCTAAATTCGCCCAGATTGTCGCAGTCAAGATTTTGGACGCACGGCAACGAGGCACCTTGTCAAACTTTATCCGGGCAATATCGTGGATTATTGACGATTACAAGGCTAATGGGTCCAAGCAGTCTGTTATTAACTATAGTGCCGTTGGAGAAATTTCCGACGCCCGAAACTTGGCCATTAACGAAGCAGTCAAGAATGGAATCTTTTTTGTCGGCGCTGCTGGTAATAAAGCAGCTGATGCTTGCCAATTTGGCCCACCAAATAACGGTAAAGGGTCATCTGGCCAACTTATCGTTGCAGCGTTGAATTATACCGACGTGCCAGCTCAGTTCTCCAACTATGGCGGGTGTGTTGACGTTTATGCACCAGGTGTTAACATCCGGTCTGCTATTAACCAAGCCCCAAATTCGTATGGTACAATGTCTGGCACTTCAATGGCATCCCCCCACGTTGCCGGTCTAGTCGCGTATTACTGGTCTCTAGACAATAACTACTCTCAAGCTGATATTTCGTCATTGGTTACAAACTATAATGAAAACCGGATCCATAATAATTGGCCAGACACCGTTAATAAAATTGCCTATAATAATGCTTAATAAAAACTTAGAACCTATCCACCTTGTAGAGATGAAGAAGAAGAATATATTATGAGACTTTGATACCACAGGGCAAAGTCTGCCGCAGAACTCGCCTGACTAGCGATTATCCAGGTACAGCTACTACAGTGCAGGAACGGAGCGGTAATGAAAGAGCTTGAACAATTAGAAACGTACGCACGTTTTTCTCTAACCAGTACATTCTATTGTGAAAGCTCGGCCCCTGCGGCGGGGTACCCAACCCATCTCTGGAAAAAAGCTGTATGAGACGGGTGGGTCATGAAACGACTA
This sequence comes from Blastobotrys elegans, assembly GCA_030564235.1. Taxonomy (NCBI): domain Eukaryota; kingdom Fungi; phylum Ascomycota; class Dipodascomycetes; order Dipodascales; family Trichomonascaceae; genus Blastobotrys; species Blastobotrys elegans. Next base: position 7,219 of record JAJLUJ010000152.1, read on the forward strand.
TATCCACAACCACAACCAACGCGACAATGAGGTATCTGATCCACTTATGTACCTCAAGTAGATTAAAATTTTTTATATTACGGCGCGCGGTAAACACGATCGATCGGCGGTGGCGGCGCGTTTAACAATTGGCCGTTTCCTGAAAGAAAAATAGAAAATAAAAGCGCGTGCGCAGCCCGCCGTGCTGAAGTTTACGCTGGTCCCTTCTATCACGTGCACGTGACCTGTGAAAGAAAAAAAAAATTTTCCTTCTCTCATTTCCAACTATAAAAAGGGAGTGTTTTCCCACTCGTTTTATTTTTCTTCTTCATTACAACTTATTTCCGCAAAATGGTATGATTTCCAACACACAAAACAAACAACAAAAAAAACACATTGAGATGATGATCTTAACTACTCTTCTTTGCAATGCTCTTATTCGACTCTGAAGACACTATAAGGTGTTGAACGGTTTTCTTCGGAATTCGCTAGTAGACGTGTACTTGCCAGTATTATTTTTAATTTGTCTGATCAACAAGATGTGTTTTATTTTTTTTGCATCAACAAACCAAGCTAACAATTTCTAGGTATGAAAAACACAAAAAAAAACAAAATCTAGGTGATGAAAATTTTCTCGAACATTCGCAGTTTCCTCGGTAGTATACGCTTGAACTCATTTAGTATACCAGTGACCGTTTGAGACCTTCTTTGGATGTCTGATTTCTAGATTTTTCTTCTTTATTGGAAACACCCCAAAAAACTAACATTTAAAATACAGGTCTATATAACCAACTAAATATAATCTTTCAAACCACGCAATCGTTTAACTGCCTCTTCTAACATTGAGTCGTCTTTGCAGACTGCGAATCGTAGATATTCTTCGCCAATATGAGCGTTCTTTTTGGTGTAGAATTCGGTTGGAGGGATGGCCACGACGCCAAACTCTGCGCACAACCAATAACTGGTTCGGAAATCCTTGGCACGGTCCCACAATTCCTCTGGAAAGTCGTAATCCTCTGGTACTTTAACCTTGGAAAAGTTGACTAGAACAAAGTACCCGCCTTCTGGGATAGTATAAGGCAGGCCGAGTTCGCCCCACACCTTGTTTAGAATACCATACTTGTGTTCAAAACTCTTGATTCGTTCTTCATAGTACCCGTTAGTTTCGGCTTGTGGGAATGAACTAGCAATGGCTTCTTGCATTGGGCTGTTGACGGTGAAGGTGATTCGGGTGTGGGCAGCAGCCACGTAGTTGATGAGTTCGGCATGGCCAATCAACCATCCTACTCGCCAGCCAGTCGCACAGAAAGTTTTACCAGCAGATCCGACCGTTAGAGTAAGACGGGCCGCTTCTGGCGAGATGGACGCCATGGGGGTGAATTCCCCAAAGTACAACCGGTCGTACACTTCATCGCTAAGAATGATAATATTATTCTCAATGGCAATCTCGGCAATCTTTTCCAGCTCGTCTCTATGCAACACTTTACCGGTCGGGTTATGCGGCGAGTTGATGACAATAATCTTGGTTCTCTCCGTCACTGCGGCTTTGAGCTCGTTAAAATCAATCCGCCATTCGCTAGCGGAAATGTTCCGTTCATGAGCGTCGGTTGGAGGGTGAAGCGGGACATACACAACCTTCCCGCCAGGCAGTTGAATGTTGGAAATGTACTGGTCAAAGAACGGTTCAAACACAATAACTTCATCACCCTCGTTTAAAAACCCGGTAAACGCACTATACATTCCCTCATTCGCACCAGCCGTGACTACAACTTCCTTCTCTGGGTCGATTTTCCAGCCAAGTTGGGACGAGTAGGCTTCGGCAATGGCCTTTTTCAACGAAGGTCGGCCTCGTGTAGGCGAGTATTGGTTGAACATTGGCACCTCAAGCGCTTTTTTGGCAGCGTCAATGGCAAATTGCGGTGGAGCGTAGGAGAAGAACCCCTGGCCCAAGTTTACCACCGGATTGCCCGACTTGGCCTCTGCGGCGGCGGCGGCTTCGTTCACGATACTCCACACGTCCTTGGACTGGCCAAGAACATGTTTGGATGGTTTTGGATACTGAAAAGTCATTGTTGTGAATCCACGAACGTTTCGGCGAATCATGTTTTGTATCGCGTCTGCAGGTCAACTCCCAACAGAAAAAGAAGTAGAAGAAATTTTTTATTTTTTTGGATTGCACCATCACCACCATGCTTCGATCACGATTCAGAACGATCCGGGCGCTACGACAAATCAGCTACACTTCCGGCCCTGCGCCGCCGAAACTAGGCAAAAAGGAGCAGGAGGAGTGGGAAAAGCTGCAACGGGCGGCGACCACCAACCAGGCGTTGGACATGTCGCCACAAGAGCTTGAGCAGTTTGCGCAAGACCTTAAAGACGGTAAAGCTAGCGCGGAGGCCAAACTAGCGCAAGGTCAGCAGCACCCAGAGTACCGACATTCGTATAAAGACTTTGAAGGGCAGACCAACCCGGAAACGGGCGAGGTTGGCGGGCCTAAACAGGACCCGTTACGACATGGAGACTATTCATTTAATGGGCGAGTGACTGATTTTTAATTGATACCCAGCTGTTCTACTCCCTCGGCTAGTGATACTTCATCTGCCAGGCGTTTAAGCTGCTGCCGTGTAGTCTCGACAATCTCACCTTCCTTGGCCAACAGCACTTGCAAACGGGCTATACTATCATGCTCAATCCCGCTTGTCTTGAACCCTTCCTTATCCAAAACCTTAACCTCTTTGAGAATGACATCGGCCTGGGACATTGCATTCTTGATGCGTCGGTCAAGGCCATTCCCAGCGTAGATTTTGTTTTGCATTCGTTTCAACTCACCAAACCACTTCTTTTCCTGGTCAGATAGTAACAGCTCGCGCGTTTGTGCCAGCTTTTGTAGCAAATCAACTGTTCGCTTTTGCAGCTTTGACTGTCGCGAGATTGTCTCTTGTAGTTTATACGGGGCGCGGTTTTCATGAATAGCGTCCATCTTCTTGCCCAACTCTCCTAGTTTTGTCAATTGGCGGTGGAATTCAGAGCGTTGGAGGTTGAGTCGGGAATGGAGTAGGTAGCCTGCTTTCTGCACGCGGGCCAGTTCCTCAGTATAATGGCAACTGAGATCGGCAAAATACTCCAAATTGTCCATTGTTGGTTCAATCTTGTCGGCGGTGGAGATTTGCTCGCTTTTTGGCGGGGGTGGGGTCATGTCCACCCCGTCGAGAATATCCCGCACCTCTTTATCCACCGTCATTTCATTCAGCAAAGTTTCATACTTTAGATTGTATTCAAGAGAACGTGTTTGCTGAGGCTGCTGTTCTTCAGGAATGACGGTGGGCGCTGTTGCTGCTGCCGCTGCTGCCTCCGACCATTGCTCCACCCACACCCCTAGACTCGTCTTTGTGACCGAGTATTGGTTCCCCATCGAGTCTTGTAAGATAGCAACCCCCCTCAAGCTCGATTTATCCTGTTTGGATAGTAGATTGATCACCTCCGAATGGTTATGATTCTTAATGGCCTGTTCAACCTGGGAAACGTCGCCAGATTCCATTGCTTGTGCTAGTGGGAGCGCCCACTTTGAAAAGTCAATTCGGTACACGGCTTGTTTGTTTAGGGCAAACACAACCAAGTCTTGTTGATTAACTTCAAGAGCTAGCCCGCTACCGCTAGCCAGCAAGATTGACTCCAACGTGACCAGACTCAGCTCAGATTCAACCTCAGACCCTTTCCATTTCATATCAAGAGACACATCCTGTAGATACACATTTACCCGGCCGGTCGTGTATGATACGACAATAGCAGTGAGGCTACCAGTGTCCATAGTCAATATATCGACCGGCTCGCCCTCGTATAGCTTGTCAGGGAAAGGGTTATACCCAAACGGGCCTTGCGGTTCCTGCATTAACCGCATCTCCGGCCGTTTGAGAATATACAAGTCATTGAGAGTGCCGTCTCGTTCCAGCTTTGTTTCCACCATGCTAGTACTGAGTTGTTTCCAGAGCTGGGACGCCCACGACAGTTGCTGCTTATAATGCCGCTTAACCTCTGGGCGTGTCGAAGCCTCAGCCGTCTGTCTGTATTCATATTCTTGCGTGACTGCATTATCAAACAAATCCTCCACTTCCTCTTTACTCAGCACAAATTGGTTGGGCAGCCAAGGACAGAGCCCAAAAATGTCTCCGTCGCTGGTCAGCACATACAAAGTGAGCTTCCCGTGTGGTTCGCCGCTGCTCCCTAATGCAAACGAGACAGCATTCTCGACCGAGTCGTAGTCCATACCAAACTGGTCATCCTCCTCAGTTTGAGTAAACGTGTACTCGTATTCCGGCTGTTCATAACTGAGGGATAGATCGTAGGCCCGCAAGCACCCATCATCGGTGAGGATCATAAGATTGGAGTCGTACCGCGCGATAGGGTTCCATGCTGTTTTGAGAACGCCATGAGTCGCTCCTCCCACTTGGCGGCATTTCGTTTTGATAATCCGATCAGGCCCAGCCACCGCGCCTGAAGGCGGCAAAACACACACCGCGACATTCTTCTCACCCGTAATGGCCATTAAAGTACCGGCATTGTTCATTGATATGCCGGTGATGGGAAAGTCCACAATCGTCTTGTTGAGGTTCTTGTACCCTCGTGAACCCTCGGCGCTTATGTCGACGCAGCGGATGGTGTTGCCGACTGCCACAAAAAGCTCGTTGCCGCGTGTGGCAATCTGGCTGTGTTTGGGGCCATTGCCAGTGCTAAGGTGGGTTGTCTTGGTCTTTTTCTGATACGCAGTCTCTTCTTCAGCGGTTTTGAAGATTTCGTGGCTCAGCAGGTGTTTGCTGAACCCATGCGCTTGTGTCATTGCCGATTAAGAAGTGGTGTGTGAAAAAAAGAGAAGAAAAATAAGTTGGGAGAAGAAAAATAATTTATAAGGCGATTCCTGGACTTGCATAAAACCTGCTTCCATTTTATAAACTACACATTATCAGATCCCATATCGAACGAATGAAAAGAATAACGACACGATTTAAACGCCATAATGTTATATTAGCGCGGTTTGCATTACTGTGCGGCTGAAAGCGATGTTAAGCTAATAATTTACAACACGCCCAAAGCGCGCGGCGTCCAATTGGGGACTACGCTCCACACCTGCGAATTGCTACTGGGTTTCATACCTGGAGCTTCTTGTTCGTCGTTACCAAACCTGGAAATTTTGTTCATGTCTGATTCCACGTCCTCAATTTTGCGCTTGTTGCTAGATTTCGCATCAAACAGCGACTCCATATCGACAGCTAGCTTGTTGTATCTATCAATGTTCAAATGTTTGAGCAGAGCGGCGTTCCAAGGGCGAGGTTTAGCGAGGCACTGTTCAGCAAATTCGGTATTGTCGAGCCATGTTGACTGTTTGGGCCGTTGTGTAGTGAGGTATTCCAACCAGGCGGTGATTGAGTCGGCTGGGATATCAGTCTTTTTATCACGAGGGGTGCCGTCGGTCTGTTGATTTAGAATGTCTAGACCGAAAGCAGCCAGTCTCTGTACAAACCCATCCTTATTCATAATATCAAGCAGCGGTGAGAGCAGCTTGATGTGAGATTGTACCTTCTTCACGTCGGTCGGGATCATAACGTTTTCATTCAGCATAACGTTAATCAGCAGCTCTTCGTCGTCGTCGCGGTACGTTTCAAACACTTTAACCAGCTGCCAAAACTCTCTCCCCTCCGGTGATGTATCGCCCACTTTAAAAGTCTTGAACAGATCGGTCCGTCGCATTCTACGCCATTCACGGAATGATTCCTTGATTTGTTTTTTACGGGTCTCGTCCTCGGTTTTGACAGTCTCGCCGTAGTCGTTGACGCTCCAGTACCTCTCCCACAGCCAGTCGAGAGCTCTAGCGCATGAATCTCGTAAAAATTCCAGCGATGGCAGGCTTTCATGGGTCGCAGTGTGTCGCAGTTCAACAAAAAACGAGGGCAGACCGCTTAGCTGGGCGAGTTTGTGCAATGGGATGACGGTCTGGGACCGTTGGTAAAGATCCAGCTGCCCGTTGACGAATCTGACCAGCGCCATCGAGTATGCGCATCGAGTAGTATAGCTATCTCCCTCGCCATTATCGTTGATGATGGCTGACATGAGCAGCGACGTTGCCTCGATGGACGGTGGCAGCACGCCTCTCGACTCTAATACCTTCACCTTACTCAGCGCTTTATGCTTATCACCGTTATAAAACTGGTCTTTAATCTCTTGCAGCTCGGATTCCGAGCTCCACGGGACTACTTTTGGAACTTGTCGGGGCATAATAAGTGAAGAGGAGAGAGAGAAAAAAATTTTGGAGAGCCGCGCGTTATTCTCTTTTTTTTTTTCTTCTTCCCATCAACAATGAGACCGCGGCTACCATCAACGTCGTCTGGGATGCATCTCGACAAGCTTAATCATGTAGAGAGGGTGGTTCGAGCGGATAAACCGTCGTGTATGGTGCACAACCTTTTAAACATTGATTTTGAAGAGAGAACTGAGGCCGTGTCTGCGCCGCCTGAGCTCAACACTGAAAACACAACGCACCTCTCCAAAGACTCTTTAAGCGAAATGGTCATGAGCGTGCGGGATCTAAGCAAGAACCTGAGCAACCTTTCCATGAAAGTGAAGCTAAAGAATATTGTCATTGTGTCGAAAGTACACGATGTTCAGGTGATAAGCCGGACAAAGGAGCTGGTAGAGTACATGCTGGGTCTGGAGGGTCACGATTACACCATCTTTGTGCAAGATATTTTCAAGAAACATGCTAGTTTCCATTACGACGAGATTAATATTGACGACCCTCACCGGCTGAAATTCTGGGATATCAACTTGTGTAGAGACAATCCTAACCTGTTTGACATGGTCATCACGCTAGGCGGCGATGGTACCGTGCTATACACGAGCTGGCTCTTCCAGAAAGTCGTCCCTCCAGTCCTTTGTTTCAGTATGGGCAGTCTCGGCTTTATGACGGAATACGACTATTTCAACCACGCCAAGATCATCCCGGATATCATCTCCAAGGGGTTGAAATGCTCGTTACGGATGCGATTTGAGTGTACAATCATGCACGCCAAGTTCACCGCCAACAAGACGTTTGATTCGCTGACTAGTGAGATTGAGCAGGCAGAGGAGACACAGGATTTTAGTGCTACTCATTCGATAGGTGAGACGTATTGTATACTGAACGATGTGGTGGTGGATCGGGGTCCTAATCCTACAATTACAACGACAGAGCTGTATGGCGATTGTAAATTCCTTTCCGCCATGGAGGCTGACGGGGTGGTGATTTCCACTCCTAGTGGCTCTACTGCGTATTCCTTGTCTGCTGGTGGGTCGTTGGTCCATCCCGATATCCCAGGAGTGTTGGTGTCGCCAATCTGCCCACATACTCTATCGTTCCGGCCAATTGTGCTGCCAGACTCGCTGCTGGTGAAGGTTGGCGTGCCATATGATGCTAGAAGCACGGCGTGGTGTAGTTTTGATGGGAAATGCCGGGTTGAGCTTCAAAAGGGCGATTTCTTGACGATTAGCGCGTCTAGATTCCCGTTCCCAATGATTCAGGATGGGAATGGCTCGCTGAATTGGTTTAATAGGTTATCCAAGACGTTGCATTGGAATGAACGCAAGCGACAGTCAGCGTTTTAGACTGGAGAGTGGTGCCGTTGACTAAATTCGACCACGTGCTTCATGACTGTATGTCATCAGATATTACGCATTCGGAATCGGCATGGTCTGAATATTTTCGCATTCTCAGCACTATTCAAAGCGAGTAGTCTCTACCGTCCTATAGTTGCGTTACAAGCTTCTTGTGAACAGCTCATCAACCTCAGTGGCTATTTTAGCACACATGTTTCATAGAGAGACAATATCTAGTTAAATAGTTCTACCACCAGTGATTTGTGTTGGGAGGAAACTTCCTCTACACGCAGTCCTCCTCCCACGCAAAAGTTTCCACACAAACAGCAACACAATAATGACCGAGATTGGCGATTTACTAGGCGCTGTTCGACAACGCTACGAAGCGATTGATAGCCCAATTGGCCAGAGCTGTAAAGTTGATGACGAATCTTGTAATTTTGACGTGTCAAAAGAGCAGCTCACTGAAAAGTACCTCACACCATCCACAACGTTTTCCAAAGAATGGCTGACACGGCTACAAGAGTATGTATACCACATAGAAATCGCTTACTAACTATTCGCAAAGGGTACCTACCATCGACAAACTGGAATTCAGTACGGGTCTCTTCTCAATGCCTCAGAGCGAGTCCCGGACTGGTACCCGATTCAAACGATCTGGGCTGGACGGCAAGATTGTCGGGTATGAAGAGTTCTCACTAGCCGGTCAGGGCGACGCCAACGCCAAAAACTCTCTGTCAATGAACCGACAGATGGGGTCTAAACTAGACTTTGTCCGCGGGCGAGCCGGATTCATGCCGTTCGCGCCAGGCGGCCTCGACGTTAAGCAAGAATCCGAAGACAAGTACGCCCTGCACCGTGATAACCAAGGCATTTACGATATCCCTCCCGGCTTTACACGCGGTCTACAAAACACCTCAGCAATCTCCAACGAAGAGGAGAAGGAATTGAACGAGGATGACAAAGAGGAGGAAGACGAAGAGGAGGAGGATGAGGACGAGCCGGCGGAACAAAACGTGCTAGCATCAACCCTCGACCAAGTTGTCGACACTGACGCCGATCTAGCCGCAATTGACGAACTTTTGCCGGCCGAAATCTCATTCGGGCGGACCAAATCCCACATGTTTGAGAAGGCTGCAAAGGCAAAAACATGGGCGCATATTGTCGACGTTAACAAATCACTAGACAACTTTAACGAGCTGGTTCCAAACCCAGCCCGAGAGTTTCCGTTTGAGCTTGATGTGTTTCAAAAAGAAGCAGTGTACCATTTGGAGCAAGGCGATTCGGTGTTTGTCGCCGCGCATACTTCTGCCGGTAAGACTGTAGTCGCTGAATATGCAATCTCAATGGCGAACCGTAACATGACAAAGGTTATTTACACTTCACCTATCAAAGCGTTGAGTAACCAAAAATACCGAGATTTTAAGGAAGAGTACGGTGATGTGGGGATTTTGACTGGTGATGTCCAGATCAACCCCGAAGCGTCGTGTCTGATCATGACCACGGAGATTTTGCGGTCCATGTTGTACAGAGGCGCCGATTTGATTCGAGATGTTGAATTTGTCGTGTTTGATGAAGTCCATTACGTTAACGATCAAGACCGTGGCGTGGTGTGGGAAGAAGTCATCATCATGTTGCCGGACCATATCAAGTTTATCCTCCTATCTGCTACCGTTCCAAACACGTTTGAATTCGCAAACTGGGTGGGACGAACCAAACAGAAGGATATTTACGTCATTGCGACACCAAAACGGCCTGTTCCGTTGGTCCACCACATGTGGGCTAAAAACAAGCTGTTTGAGATTGTTGATTCCAACAAAAAGTTTTTGGAGTCTGGGTATAAAAAGGTTGAGAATGTTCTGAACCCGCCTAAAGAAGATGGACCGGGTGGTGGTAGTGGTGGTGGTGGTAGTCGTGGCGGTCGGGGCGGCGGTCGTGGTGGTGCGGCTCGTGGCGATCAACGAGGTGGTGGTGGTCAACGAGGCCGAGGCAATACTCAACGAGGCGGCGGCCGTGGCGGTGGTCAACTATTCAATCCAAGCAGCGGCGGGCGGCAATCCAACCAAAACATGCCTGGCAAGACCACGTTTATGCAATTATGCCAATACCTGCACAAAAACAAGCTCCTACCAGTCGTTTACTTTGTCTTCTCCAAGAAACGTGTGGAAGACTATGCCATGATGCTGACTGGGATTGACTACTGTACGAATAAGGAAAAGAGCGAAATTCGAGCGTTTATCGACAAGGCCGTGGCCCGATTGAAGCAGGAAGACCGAGAATTGCCGCAGATTTTGCGAGTGCGTGACTTGCTTTCCCGAGGTATCGGTGTGCATCATAGCGGTCTACTACCTATTGTCAAAGAAGTGATTGAGATTTTGTTCGCTCGGTCGCTGGTAAAGGTGCTGTTTGCAACCGAAACGTTTGCAATGGGGTTGAATTTGCCGACTCGTACTGTAGTGTTTGCAAACACCCGGAAACACGACGGCAAGTCGTTCCGGTCTCTAATGCCTGGCGAGTACACGCAAATGGCCGGTCGAGCTGGCCGTCGAGGTTTGGATGATACTGGTACAGTCATCATCCTCGCCAATGGGCCTGATGCACCACCACAGGGCGCTCTAAAAGAAATGATGTTGGGCTCGCCAACAAAGCTGCAGTCCCAATTCCGGCTGACGTATAACATGATTCTAAACTTGTTGCGTATTGAAGCACTCAAAGTTGAGGAAATGATCAAGCGAAGTTTTAGTGAAAACGCGTCTCAAGTCATGCTTCCAGAACATGAAAAAAGCGTAAAGCAGAACCAAGACGCATTGGCTCAGCTAGCCCGAGATTCGTGCGAGATTTGCGACGTGGATATTGATTTGGTACATGAAAAGGTGGTGCGGTACCAAGAGTTGATGGTTGAGTTGATTCGAATGGTATCCAAATCACCAGTCGGCCGGCACATTTTGTCTGCTGGGCGTGTCGTGGTGTATCAAATCCCTGGAAACCCACGAGAGTTTGGAATCATCTCGCGGCTAATCCCCGGTAAGGAACAGATTCAGGTTCTGTCTTGTTGCAAATACGATCAAAGCAATAAGGACGTGTTGCCATTCTTGACTAACATTAATGGGTTTGCTAAACAACACTTGAAGCCGTTCCAGCTGGGTAAAGGGTTCTCGCCAAAGACCATTGAGTTTGGTGATATCCAACTAGTTACTGCATTGACTATTAAACAACGTGTTGCTGATTTGATCCGTGGTGACCGAGCCGTCATCAAGACTTGCCAGGAACAATTGACATTTACGCTCAAATTTCAAAACAAGTGGAATGAGTGTAACCTTAGCAAGTTCAAAAACGCCCAAGCTCAAGTCGTAATGAAGGAAAGAGATGAATGCTTGGAGGTTATCAAAAACTCGCAATGCATCAAGTGCCCAACTTTTGGCAAGACATTCCGACAAGTGAATGAAGCACATCTAGTCAAGCAAAAGATTGACGATTTGAAACATTTGATTAGCGACCAGAACTTGGAGCTGTTGCCGGATTATGAACAGCGAATCAACGTTTTGAAAGAGCTGCAGTATATTGACACGGAATCGAATGTGTTGCTGAAGGGCCGAGTTGCGTGTGAAGTTACTACCGGGTTTGAACTAATCATCACCGAGCTGGTGCTGGACAACTTTTTGGGCGAGTACGAGCCTGAAGAGATGGTGGCTTTGCTATCATGTTTTGTATTTGAAGGTAATACCAAGGTTGAAGCCGAAACTGTCACGCCTCATTTGGATAAGGGCAAGGAACGTATCTTGGAAATTGCCAAAAACGTTAATGCCGTTTTTGAACACCATCAAGTTCTTATTACCCAAGAAGAGTCCGACTTTACCGAGTCGAAACGGTTTGGGTTGATGGAAGCGGTCTACGAATGGTCTCGTGGCATGACCTTTAACAAGATTACCGAGCTTACTGATGTTGCTGAAGGTACCATTGTTCGTGTTATCACTCGTTTGGATGAAGTCTGTCGTCAAGTCATGGCTGCCGCAAGAATTATCGGTGATACTCAATTGTATGAAAAGATGACTCTTGCCCAGGAAAAGATTAAGCGGGATATTGTATTTTGCGCATCGTTGTATTTGTAAAAAGATTATTAGCCCGCACGGGATCTTTTTTTTTTGTTATACCAACATTTAGAGCTTTCCTAAAATAATAAACTATTCGCTCGTTCCATAATCAACCGTTCAGATTGATTGTTTGCAGTGTTGAGATTGAACGGTTCCAAACCCATAGCTTGTCGGCCAAGCTTGTTGGTAATATCTTGTGGTATACCAACACCATCAAATCCAGCCTCGCCTGGACCGTCGGCATTGGGGTAGTCTGGGGCAGGAGACTTTTTGAAAAACGCGTCTCGTAGCTGGGACAAATGCTGCAAGTTGGTTTCACATAATGGAGTAGCTGGGATGTACAATACTGAAGAATCGCCCTCGCCTCGGTGGTTCTGTTCAACAGCATGGATGGAATCGCAATGCCATGCTACAAAATCACCAGGATACATTTTAGGAATTGACACCATTGTATCGTCGAGGTGGAGGTGTGGATGGGTGTTATTGTTCAGTTCTTGGCCCGAGCCAGGCATTGTATTTGGGAAACACGATGTAGCGCCTGTGAATTGCCATGGAACATTCAAGTTCCCGTCATTCGGGTCGTAGTCACTGCCAAACTTGTTCAACGCCGTTTCTGGGGCGAAAAATGGTCGTAGGGCAAAGTAACATGTGGCTAGTTTAAGCATTGGGTTGACTCGCAACGTACCTTCCCCTGGTGCCGTTTCGCTCATTGAAACCCAGCCCTGGAACATTCTAAACATGCTGCATTGACCTTGACCATCATGCAAGTCTGAATTGGCCTCCAGCCGATGATGGTAATCAAACGCATCGTAGTTTTCCCACTCCCCGCTGAAGATTTTTTCATAAACCCGCGAGTACTCTTCATCCTGCCACCGTTCAATCCCACCGCCGTCGATATGTGGGCCCAGCATGAATTTTGAGTCGCCAGGTAGCCGGATTCGTAGCCGGTCAGCATAAGTAACTGGATGCCGAACCGAGATTGGCTGTGGCTCGGGGCTTGTCGAATGCCATAGTGATGACAATGCCATCTGGGTTTTTATCGAGTTTTCATGTGCTCGGCCTGCTAGTTGAGATTTTGTCCAGTACAGTTCGTATACAGTCGGTTGGTCTTCAGGGAACCCACGAGCTGGGTTCTTGGAAATATACTCATCCAGGTCGTGCTTGTATTTCCGTGCTTCATCTCGTGGGATAACGTTACGGATGATAACAGTTCCTCGGCTTTTGATCTCTTGTTGGATTTCTGGTGGAAACTCGACAGACCCGTCAGCTTTTTGATGCAGGTCTTTAAAGTCAACGTCGGGGATCACCTTGTTGCCGTGTTTCCGAATATTCTCCACTTCGGCTTGAACAGCAGGTAGCAATCTCTCCCACGCTTGCTTGAGCTCCTGTTCACGTCCGGTGATGAGCCGTTTCTGGACGTTGACAAACTCTTGGTCGGTTAACGGTCCGACAATCTCGCCTCGTAACGACGGGAAAACCGCAGAAATGTCTTTTCCTTTTGCAGTGGCTGTTCCAGCAAATCGTTTAATCATTTGAGATCTCAACATGTTGAATTATTTCCAACCTACGGACAAACCAGTATTTATATTTATACGTGTGCCCCACTCTTTGTATACCGGCCTCTCCCCCCTCACCGCGTAATTCGAACCCCACGCGCGCGCACACAAAAAGAAGTTTGATTGCCAAATACAGAAGTGATCCCCGAAGATTTGCTTCCCCAATCGGGTAGTGATGCGTCCTCCGGATTTTTACCTCCCGGGATAGTAAACCATTCTTCTCAACGTCGGTGCAAATTTTGAATGTTCCTTTCCTGATTCGTTGTTCATTTTTTTTTTCTTCTTCTTTTCCTCTCTCTCTCCCCCACTCTCTTCAACAACTGTAAATGTTTGTATTCCCTGCAAATGACAAAGCATATCGGCAGCGGAAAAAGGCCTTCAAGGCGTGCCAACAATGTAAAAGGGGACGGCGACGATGTCTCCCATCAGAGCTTGACGAGCGGTGTAAAGCCTGTGTTGAAAACAACCTGAAATGTACCCTAGCCACAAGCTCAAAGGCTGTTTCTAGCATCAACAACTCCAACCGGGAGGTCAAAGCAAGCGATCTATACTGCGGTCCACACGATGAGCTTTCCTCTACTCGGTTCATTAGTAGACTGGACCCGTCGAGCGAGCTGATAATGGTGGGAAATGCCGATCGTGATCGGGTCGGTATCTGGGTCTCCAAGGCGTCGTCGTCATCTCGACCAACGTCACCAGCGCGGCGGAAACCTGTCCATGTACCACCAACCCTTGACAAACATTTGTTAAGCCACCTCAACGCCATGAATGCATTCGAGTTTCCAGCAAAAGAGGACCGAGATGGGCTAATCCAGCTATACTTTGACTACATCCACCCAGTACTCCCCATTATCGGCAAGACCTGTTTTATGGAATGGTACGAGGCTGGCGATTACAATGCACCGATGCTACACGGCATGTTGATGGTAGCTGCTCGCCATGACAAGGCTTCCCCGTTTCTGAAAGGCACGGATGCGCGGAATTTTGCTGTTGATTGCTACCGTAAGCTCAAGGCGTTACTATATGCCGGTATTGAGACTGGATCAATGAACCTGTGTCGAATCCACGCCCTGGCTTCACTACATCCTGAGGGCCCAGATGGGTTTAACGAGAGCGCGTATAATTTATCCTGCGCGTTCCATCATGCATATTCGATCGGGATCCACCTGCGGCGAAACCGATCCGATAACCATCCCACCGAGGCCGGCACTGATCTGTGGTGGAGTATCTGGTGTCTGGATAAAATGTCGACCTGTATTGTTGGAGGGCCAGTCAAGAGCTATACAAAGGACGTGGGGCTGATGATTGACGAGTGCCCGCCGTCTGAGCCGCAGTGCCGGCGGCTTGCCGATGTATGCACCATGCTCGATGAGATTGTCGAGCTGTATCGACCAAACGGCGATCAGGCGATCCCAGCCAGTGTCAATCTGATTATGATTCCTGATGATGGCACGCCGTTCACCGCGCTTGTCCGCCTAATGCATATCATGTCGCTAGTACTGTGTTATAAACGAAACGCCACCGACGACATGGCGAACATGCTGATCAACAACTGCCTTGAAATCTACAACATTGTCGAAAAATTCCCCGGTATCGTCCCTTTACCAGTCGTCCCGTACTCGGTATCAGTCACGCTAACCGTCATTTTGAAATTCTTTTCACTCCCGGCTGCTAATTCGGTATGGCCGCGGGCATGTGCCATTCTTGACAAGCTTGCGGAACACTGGTGGGCCGCAGAGGCCATGGCGTCGATGGGACGAAGTGCCTTTGAAAAGCTTGAGTCCGACTCGACAGAGCTAAAGAACAGGTTTCAAGAGCCGCCTGTACACGCCGCCGAAACGTCACAAGCAGCAGCAGCAGCATCAGTACCCACCAACGTTGACCTTTCCGAGCTGTTGTTTGATGGAAACGAGTCGTTTGCTGGCCAGACGTCAATGTTTGGCGAGTTTAACCCCCAGCTGGTCGACTACTGGTTCCCAACGGGTCTGTCTGATTTTACAGCAAATACAAGCACCGAGCAGTAGAATGTTAGTAAGGTATTGGGATTAATTATACAAGTAGGGATACAATAAATGGCACGGCTAGCATGGAAAACGTGACAGACTTGGCAGATGCTGCGTTCTGATCGTCCGAAGATGTAGAGGCTGCGCTACTTGGAGTGGTGGATGAGGAGGTATTGCCGGAAGAAGCCGGCAAAGCTGTTGTTGGGTTGGCAGGGAAAAGAGTAGTCTTGGTCTGACAGCCCTTCTTTTCAATCTTCTTACCGGCCATTCGTTCCAACAACCACTTGTAAGCAGAAGCAGTGCCGTTTTCAGCACCAGACATGTGTGTCTTGCTTGGCATCTTGTAATAAGCAATGTCTGCGCCATTATCGCAGTATGACTTGATGGTGGCATCAACCATCTTCAATGGAGCAATTTCATCATTGATAGCTTCAAACACAAACATTGGGGCCTTTGGAACTCGCTTTTCCTGAGCCATGGTCAAGTTTTTCATGACGGCTTGGATATCAGTCTGGGCTAGGATATCTTTACCGTCCTTAAAGTAGGAGAAAATGTCTTGGGACAAGAATTGCATCAAATCGGCAGCCATGCATTGGTTTTGGGCTTTCATGAACATTGAAGAGTTGGTAGGGAACAGACCCTCATCCAACAACTTTTCAATAGCTGGGTATTCACTAGATAGACCAACAAACCCAGCTGGGATGAACCCAGAAGACAGTTTACCGTTAGCATTTAGCGCGACCTCGGTCACATTGGTGATAAACCCGCCAACAGACACGCCCGAAAGTTCAAGTTCCGGGGCATAGTCGGGTTGGAGCTCTGCAGCCCAACCACATGCCAATGACCCACCAGAGTACCCCATTAGACCGTATTTGGTGTCCTTGTTGAAGTCAAGGTCCTTGAATTGCAAAACGGCTCGAATGGAGTCCAACACTGCGTGTCCTGCCAATATGCCTGCAGTGAACGCTGACCCTGGTCCTTCATAATCTGGTGCCACAACGGTAATACCATCGCTCAGCATCATTTGGGCAGTCTCATCCGCCTTGGTGTTGATCATAGCATAACTTGGGCTGCAAGGTAGGAATGATGAATCTTCAGCATAAGCATAGCTGATAAACTTGTTCTGTTGTACATTCTTTGGAACAATGACCGAGGTGACTGCATAAGTCGCATTGTTGAGCGAGTCGGTAGTTCGGTACATGATTTGGTAAGCCTCGGTGTAGTTGTCAAAAGTTAGCTTGACTGGGGTCTTTCGAGACTTGAGGATATCACCAGGCTTCTTGCCAGCAAATCCCTTTGGCTCGTCATAAAAGTCATCTTTCAATGGATTAGCTGCTTCAATGGATGCTTTGTCATCCTTCTTCTTGCTGTCATCTGCTGCAAGGGCGCTGACAGTTGACAGTACCAAGGCTAGTACTGTGGAGAGTTTCATTCTCGAGAGATCTAGAAGCTTGTATGCCGTTTTTTATAAAAGAGAGGGGAGTGGAGGAGGATATTTATATATATCAATTGAAAGAGGAAAGAGATGCAAACCAGAACGTTCCGGTCCGGGCCGGGCGCGCGCGCCTTGTTTATTACCCTTGTTGGACTTTGTCATATATATATCGTTATGTCCGAAAAAGATGTGAAACATGACCGTCAACTCATGAGAGAGAAAATTTTTATTGTTGCAATGTGTCTTGAACTTGAAAAACACTGGAGAACTTGTTGGGGGATAAGGCAATTGATGAACTGATCTTTGATTTTCTCTCCAAACGAGCCTCAATTCAACACCAAAAAGTCTTGTCTTGAATAGGCTTTTTAAATTTAACTCCGATTGATCGTCGTTCCGTTCCTCAGATCTACCCATATGGCTGCAGCATTTCCCCGTACGCGTGTTGTCGATCGACAATTGAGGGCATGCATGCAATTTAAAATTTTTCACCCGCATTACATAATTTAGATTTATGCATTGTTTTGATTACATAAGTGGATTTACGCGCCGATCCGCGGTCGGAGCCGCCGAATACGAGTATATATATATATATATAGACCAGGTCACAATTACCTGGGGTGCAAGCACTGCCAATAAGGCATCTCCATACCGCCAAGGTAAGCTGGCACCCCAAATGGGTATTTATTTGTCGCCAACAGTGAAGTAACGGTTTGATCATCGAGGGTTTTAAGCTTACACAGACCGGTAGCATACATGTGTAGTGTGTATACACTGTATATAGTTACAAAGCAGCCTTAATACTATAGACCTAAATTTGGACGCGTTAGTCATTTGACGTGGCTGATCATATGAATTCAAGCTCTTAAGTAGAATCGTGGGCAGAACTTGATGGAGTCACCTCACTATCGATACAGCTGACTAGTCGAGAAGCTCTAGTAGTGACATTGTTTCCATACAGTCAGGGTTTCCAGCTGTGTACGTATTGATGACTGATCTTATTCTTCATATACCGGCAGTTTTTATTATGAAGATCATCAAACCAGGTTGATTCATATTAAGCTGTGGTGCAAGGTCTATTGAGATGACTGATTATGTACGTATTTCGTATGGCGCCCTGGCTAGGACTTTTTTATCATGTCTTGACTAATTTACAACACGCTTGGCTGAACGCAGCCGCCCGGGAAATGAAATGTTTCTCCTATATTATAACCAAATTCATCCTCGGTGTACGTTTCTAAGCGAAATTTTTGGTCACTCGAGCTAAGCTTAGTATATACAAGGCCTTATAATTACAGGTCATGAGGGGCCTTAATTACCAAATGGCAATATTAATTGTTAATAAGCCGCGTTACTCTATCAGATTTCATGCATGCAAACCGTGATATCTACAGCTTGTATAGATGTTGAGAAACGCATATCATGGATTACTCATCGAGCGCTATCTCGTAATTGCTTAAATGACGTTAAATGTAATCTATAGATAGATAGACCGCCGGTAGATGAAAAGAATATGTACGTACTGCGGTGGTTTTATATATATATTTTTTATATATGCTGCGGCTATTCTATATATAACTCTTATACCGTACAGTCATCGTCATACACGTCAACCATAGGAACGGTACCGACATCGATCAAAGAACAACAAAAAAGATGACGTTTTTTGCCGATCTTTCTATACGAACCTCGGGACCATTGAGACAGTCAGAGACAGCGCATGAACCAGCGTACGTTGGCACCGTGGAATTCGGGTTCCAACTATTGGAGGTTAACAAGTTGTAATATTAGAAAACAGGTACGATTAAAAAAGAGCGCTCTAGTGTGCAAATAAATAAATAATAAAAAGACAATAGTAGTACAAAAAAGGAAAGTTTAGTGTCGTAAAAGTGGGTTATAATGAAGGTACACTGGCAGCTGGACTCGTCGCCAGGCCTACTCCATACCGCTGACTCTTCTTCCGTCTCCCCGTGCTCTGCTTTCTAGGCACATTCTGTGTTCGAGCGTGGATAGGTGTGTATTGATCCTCAGTGTACCGCGAGTCGTCGTCAACAGACTCAAACCGGTCCCAGTAAGCGTTGTCCAAGCTATCTTCGGATGTTTGTTTCGATGAAGTGTGTCCCATAGTGTGTAAAAATTGCGGAGTATTAGATAATAATAAAAATAAAATTTTTTTTTGGAAATCGAGGACCTTTTATATAAGATATAAGATAGACACGGCAAAAGGAATAAGAAAACATAAAAGGCTTGAGATCGATCAATCTCAATCGGGTATAAAAACCTTCTCCTGCAGAGAACCCGCCCCGGCTGGCTGGGCGCGCGCACATGTAACGTTACCCTCCCCCAGGCCCGGCCCGGCTTTGTGTTCGATGACGTACATGGACAAAGCCTGACCGGCCGCACGTGGCTGGTACATTTAAGCCTTAAGCGGCTGATCGACTTATACTTAGCAAAACCAGCCTCGTAACATCAAAACTCATGATGTTTACATACAAGTCTATAACGCCTTACCCCATCTTCGATTTTTTGTTTTCGTTTCTAGGGACCTGGCTTGCTGGGGGGACTCTTTGCTCATGACGCAGATCTTATAGATCGATAAGAGACCTGACCGGTGGGCATACCGTGGCTGCCTCTTAAAATGTCTCAAACACATCACCAGACCGACAACACGTTTAATTAACTGCACATGCTTTTGTTTTATTGTTTTGTGCGGAGAGAGAGAGAGAGAGAGTGAGTGTGTGTGTGTGTGTGGCGACTTTAAATAAAAAGGAGCGCGGCTGATATAAACATTACCTAATGAAAAGCTATTGTAAAGTGTGTGGGTCGAGTAGTCGGGTGATGGTGGTGAAAATCCCACGAGTCAGTTCCACGTCCATTTCGTTTTCATCCACAAGTCTTCGTAGAAAACGTTTCTGGTTCCTTGTCTGTCTTTTTCGAGTGCCTGGGTGCCAGGCAGATTCGGAGCCCAGCCACTCGCGAATAGCCAAAATCTCGGGGGTTTGTGGGGCATGCAGGATGATTGCATGGCCCATCAGTGCGAATTTCAGCGTGCCAAAAAACTCACCGCCGCCATAACACGCCTTTGTCCTAATCATGTTGCTGTACTTATCGTTCAACAGCTTGTGTCCATTCTTATTGCCCACGACTGACGCAATGCAAATTTTAAAAAAGGACAAGGCGTATTCCCGATTATTAATCAGGTCCTGGTCCTGTTTGATTAGCGACAAGCATCCTCGCAGCGTAGTTGGCTCGGAATGAACAGGTTTGCCTGTTGTTGTTACCCCAAAAGTGCTCAAAATCTCACCAACGGTTACCACACTATTATCTTCTGGGGCTGTTGGAGTTGCTGTCCGTGTCGGTGTTTGGGCTGGCGATGGTGATGGCGATGGTTGTTCCTGTTGCTGCTCTGAGATGAACAGGGAGTTTACTCGTGAAGTCAGCTTGTCCATATCGCTTCCGAGCATGGCCTCTCGTTCGTCAATTTTGGGCTGCATTGTCTCATATTCTGGGCAAATGTCTGCCAAATCGTTGATATCATTCAATACCCGTCGAAGCTCGGCTCTGTACGAATCATGCTTGTCTTTGCTATCCAGTAAAAGCATGACAGAAACCACGTCGAATAGAGCCAGCATTGCAGTAAACTTGACCGACGGGGTTTGGACAATCTCCGTCGTTTGGTGGAGATAAGTCTTGACTGTGATAAACTCATTCTTGGTTCTTGCCATGAACCCGGCCAGCGTTGCTTGGTCGTCCTTTACGATTGGTACTTTGGAACAGTTGACAATAATGCGGCCTTGCTCAAGAGCATTGTTGCTAAAGCCGATAATGTTTAGGTAGTGATAAACCTCAATGTCTTTTGTCTTGGCCGACACTGCACTGTACTCGCTTACAATGGAGTCAGCTAGCCGGGCCAAAACGTCATGAGCTCGTGAAACCTTCGCAATCGTTTTTCCTGCATGCATTGCTGGAAGTTTTAAGTCTTGTGGATGCGCTGCCATGGAAGAGCAATAGAGGGGAAGGTTATTGTTCAGGCTTAAATTAAAATAATAATAAAAACACGTAAGCAAAAAGATCGGAGGCCCGATTTTGTCATACCAAACTCAACCGATTTTGACGATGAAAAGGTAAAAAAAACTCTGTACGATTGAAACAAGCAAAGGCTCAATATTCGGAAACCTCTTCAACTAGTTGTTATTTCGTATCGTTGGCAATGACCGGAACCTTCACATTCTCAGAGCGCTGTTGAAGACACAGAAGGATATTTTCAGCTGTTTCATTTCTGGGCCAACGTGGCACTAGAAGCATTGGATCGATCGTGCAATTGTTTAAACGTGATATTGGGTCTTGCTTTTGAGATATTGCAGCTTTCATATAGAAACAGGTGTGCGGCTCACACATTTCTACACCATCATGTTTAGTATACAAATATCATGGAAATGTTCACCAACTACGTAGTACACTGATGTTGACGCATTGTTGGAAAAGAACAATGAAAAGAGGTGTGGGTCTTTTCATTTTTTTTTAAGTACATGTGTCATGAACATTAACTAATATTGTCATTTCTATATAAATACATCACCAATCCACCCTCCATCTTTATCATCATCGTCTACCAGGTTTGGGACGATGCCAGACACCCAATTCGATTTCAGTAACCTATCCATGCTCCACCGTTGGTCCTTTTTCTGCAACAGCCCCTCCACCACCTCCATGGCATGTTTCAGGTCTGGGTCAGTGGTATCACTTAGCTTTGACCATTTCCACTCCACGCGTGCTATGCGGTGAGCGGCTCTTCTGCCCCTTGTGCACGAATCGAAAGGCAGCCTGCCTTCCAACAATGCAAATAGCGACACCCCCAGAGCCCAGGCGTCGCTCTCACGACCATCGTATTCATACCCCATGATAACTTCAGGTGGCACGTAATCTTCAGAACCACACCGGGTCGTTAACATTGGCGATTGAGGGTCGATTCGCCGCGATAGCCCCAGGTCAGTGAGCGTAATGATTGGCTTGTCAAACTCATGCACGTTTATAATTGATAACAGCTTTGATAGTGACCAGTTTATCAGCACGTTTTCCAGCTTGACGTCTCGGTGGACAATATTTTGGGAGTGAAGGTACGCCACTGCTTGAGCCATTTCAGCAAACACCCGCCGCACCAGCTCGTCAGACAGCTGAGCGCGGTGATGGTTGGCCAGGTCAAACAGATCCCCACCAGCACAATACGGGAGTACGAGTACAGCCCGTTCAGAGTCAATATTGAATGCGTGTAGTTTAATAAGGGATGGGTGAAGGGTAGTTTGGAGAATGTCGATTTCCCGTTTTAGACCGGCTTCCAGTCTTTCACGTTTGGTATCGCCTACTACGGAGCTCATGTTGATGATCTTGACAGCGACTAGTTTGTTGTTGTACGATGACTGGTGCTCGGGTTTGATGAGACGTTCTACAGGGCATGCCAGCACTACGGTGCTGAACGCGCCCTCGCCTAGCGGCTTGATCTCGCGCCAAGTCGATTTCGCCATGCTGTGGTCGAACGCTTCAAACACCTGGCCTGGCTGTTTCTGCACCGTAATATCGCCACTTGATGACCGGATATACGCCGGCCGCTGGATCTCGTTGCGGACTTGGTTGAGGTGACCGATTTGCTCCCGTGAGAGCTCACCAAGGACGTGTTTATTTGAGTTGCTGCTGTGGCTTGCTGATCTGGTATGTGGCGATGGACTCGCTCGTTTGATCGAGCTTTGCCGCGCTACTTGGCTGGATTCTGGCGGTGTGGCTTGTTTGCTGAATTTGCGGAATATACGCGCCGAGCCGCCGCCTGCTGGCGACATGGACGGAGAGGGTAGTGGAGTCAGCTCGCATTCTGACGATGACGGTGTGTTTGAGCTCGTCGTGGTGTCCACTTTAAGCTTGGTTGGTGTTGTTGTGACTGCCGCCATTGCTTGTTGTGGTGTTGAGGGTAGTAGCGGCGCGTTGTCTAACGTTACATTGCTGTGAGTGCGATCGCCCATAATTTTAAGCGCTAATGGAAACCTTTTTTTTTTTCTTTCTTCCTTGCTTAAGATTGGCTGCTTCCCCACGATTTTTGTAGAGGGGTTTTGGGACGTTTTATATATAGATTATTTATTAGTGGAGTGGAATCCCCCCCCTCGTATTAATAGAAAAGTAGACGTGACTGATTTGACACCGCCAGATCGATCGAAATTGCAGTTAATTTTTTTTTTCTCTTTTAGCGGACTAGCTGAGTGTCGCGCGCGCGATGGACCCCCCCCCCAATTGTTAACGTAGATATATATATAGTCTTGCCAGAAGACTTGTATGACGGTCCCTGCGGGAAATCGTTACTGCATGTGGCAAACGCAAGCCGACATCTTTGCGCTATCATTGTTTT
>JAJLUJ010000153.1:0-30081 GCA_030564235.1 Blastobotrys elegans
CAAAAAAAAAAAAAAAAAAAAAAAAAAAAAAAAAAAAAAATTGTTTTTTTCGTTTCTTTCCCTGCGGGTTTTTTTTTTCTTATAATCGACTTTTTGTTTAATTTTTGTTTATGTTTCTTATAATCTATAGAGTGAATCTATATATATCAATTTTTTTTTTTTCTTTTTTGTTTTGATTCCAAAATGCTGAGCCGCATATGCTGCGGTGCCAAGACCAGTTAAGTGTGAGGTGGCCGACGAAGGAAGTTGGATGACGTTTGTTGTGTTAGAAATTTTTTTTTTTTTTTTTTTATTATATAATTAAAGGATTTTTCTTGGCTTCATATACGTGCCTTAGTTGAGGTTTGATTTATCCGGCCATATATAATATTATGAAATGCGCCATTCGGTCTTGGAACAGTGTACCTTGGTCGATGCGCTTGAAAAAAAGGAATATTAATTGATACCAGCAGGTTTTCATTGGAAAGTCGACCTAATCTAAGCTACCAACTTGCGTTGTTAACCTTTTTTAAGTTGTAAATCACTCGCCACGTGTATACTGCAATTAAGCGGCGGCCATTGGACTGCGTGGTGTTGAGCGCCTTACCAGTATGATAGAGTAGCGCAAAAAACATTTTTATGAGTTGGGTCGCACTATCCATTTCATTCAATCACTAATCTCCCAAGAAGGTTCCAGTAAGTTGTGTGAAGCTAGTCACTATTTGCGCTTCATTCCTGCCCATGTATTATAATCTAGCCTTATTGTAGGGTATATCCTACCGGGACGTCTTGGTGGCACTGATGTGGCTCACCTGTTGTGAGCGGAATACCCAATTAATCTCAACAGCTTGTAATGTTTAAACCTTTTAATATCTACAATAACGTAACGCTATTTACCGGTTATATATGTTTACAAATTTTCAACAATGTGCAATCAAGAAAATACTCAACGACAATTTAGTTAGAGCGCGTGGAATGGTTCATTTCTATTACCAGTTTATTTGCAAGATGTATATATAACAGTAATTGTTCTTTCTTTCTACGCCTCCTACTGTTCTCGACACACTTGGCCCCAAATCTTGATGGCCTCCACAGCCTTGTCGGCATCTTCAAAACTTAGCGAGATCCGGAAGCTTCTTCCATTCATCATTGGATCTCCAGCAACTTGGAAATTCTTTTCACTGGCCAATACAACACCACGTTCTTGACACTGTTGTGTAATCTTTTCCGCATCGTACCCAATTGGCAAAGTCACCCAAAAGAAATACCCACCTTCACCACCCTGAATCAGCGTTCCCTTTGGCAAGTTTTCTTCCATAGCACTCTTCATAGCAACAGACCGTGGGCCAAACACTTTACACAAGTTATCAATAACCTTATCCACAGCCCCAGCCTTGAGAAGTTCCCCGGCAATCATTGTGTTCATGTGGGCTGGTGTACCCCCGCTCTTGATGGCGCCCCCCTGAGACAATTGAGTGGCGAGCTTTGCATTCGCGGTTTCCTGCCATCCGACTCGAAACCCAGGCCCCAGCAGCTTGGAGAAGGTACAGTTTGAGATTGTATTCCCAAAACTATCTGCATCACACGTTTCCCGGTCAAGACTCACCAGTCTAGGCATCTTTGACTGGTCATTTGAGCGGTAGTCTAGCAAGTCATACACATCGTCGCAGATGATCAACGCGTCGTGTTTTCGTGCCAAATCAAGCAATTTTTTACGGGCCTCTAGGGACATTGTCGAACCGGTGGGGTTTGAAAACGACGGGACAATGTAGATTGCGTATCTGTACACTCTACGTTCTGGGTCGGATTTTCCCAAAATGGAGTCCACTTCGTCCCGGGTAGTACCAGGCAACGAATCATAGTATTCAAGCTGAGTTTGGAGGTAGTCCAAATCCACGCCATTTTCAATTGATTCAGGCACGGCAGACATTTTGTCGTAGAACCCCGCATCCTGAAAAACACGGTTGATTAGGAAATAGGTTGGCGAGATGAGAAACGCTCGTTTTGAGTAACCGGATTGGGCCAGTGTGGTCTGTTGGAGTGCATTTTGAGCGCCAAAACTGGCGCCATTGGTGAGATTGATTGAATCTGGGTCAATCTTGTACCCGTCACCATGCGCACGGGCACTCCATTCAGCAATTTGATGTCGAACTGTCGACGCACCAGGGTCGCTGCCATAGGTTAGCGGGTGCCGGGTATCCCAGTCGTCGTCACTTGGTCGGTGTTCCGGGGTTAGTAGGGCGGTTGCTCCTTGCAAAATCTCTTGGGAGGCAAGCAAATTATCGGTTGGGTGGCCTTTAAATAGATTAATCATTGATTTTAGGGGTGAAGAAAAGAGAAACAGAATTCACTGGGATCAAAGTGTATTTATATATGTATACATCTGAAAAAAAGAAAGAAAAAAAAAATAGATCTATAACATGCATTATATATATAAAAAAAATAAAAATAAAAAAAAAATAAAAAAAAAAATAGGAAAAGAACGGAATCAATCGCTAGCTCTTACCTTGATCGTTATTATTTCGTTTCATTGAGCTGGCCGCCGTTGGGACAGTAACCCTCAGCGGGACACCTAGTTTTTTCGGAGACGTGGCTGCCGTCGTCGTCCCATGCTGATAAACACTCTCCGCATTTTCCTTCTCAACTTTAGTAACCTGTCGTTTGTTGACGCCCAAAACGGAATTGTTTTTCATTGGTGGTTTGCGTCTCAATTCCGTCTTGACCCCAAACCTTTTCTTACCAGGGCTGCTGTTGCTTGTTAAAGTCGAATTAGACTCATTTTCGGTATTATTCTCCACCTCATCGTCGCTGCTGGTATCTCTCTTTGGCAGTTGTTGTTGTTGTTGTTGTTGTTGTTGTTGTTGTTGTGGCGATGATGACGACTTTACCGCTATGGGTTGCGGAGACGTGCGTTTGGGTGACCCCTTTGGTGATGCAGATGCCATAGACACGTCACTTTCCGAGTCATCCTCCCATCGTACTCGTTTAGCCGGCTTTTTGGGCGGCGAACGAATCACTACCGTATGTCGTTTAGAAGAGTTGGCTGAGAATGGCCGCTTGAAGCCCGTCTTTTTGGGTGGTACTGGTGCTGGTGCTGGTGCTGGTACTGGTACTGGTGCTGCTGGTGATGGTGCTGATGCCGGTGACGGCGCAATTGCCGTACCAATATTCACACTGCTGTTAAAATTGCTCGAATCCATCAGCTCCAAACAACTTGCGTTCATTTGCTGCATCACTTCATCAAGGCTGGTGCTGCCTTGTTCCAATTTTTGGTAAACGGCAAACCAGGTATTTGCCATGGTATTTAGCGAGCCGCAAATCGGCACTTCAACAACCGAGTCTTGCAGAAACGAGCAATGCAGCTTTTGTTTCTGCAGCTCGGCAAATGTTTCAAAATGGTCAGTGTCGCTAGCCGTCCAACTAGCCGTTTCTTGTAGCTTCTTTTTCAAAGATTGGATAGCAGAGTCAACAGCAGCTTGATCCGTCAAGCTGTTGTTGCAGTACTGTTGCAACGAGTCCTGCTCGGTTGTCAACTTGTTTAGCAACTGGTTGGCAGCATCCAGCAGTTGAGGGATGGATGATGATGATGTCGATTGTTCCATCGCTTCAAGCCACACTCTAACCTGTGTGATTTGGTTTGCCAACGACCTAAGCCTGGCCAGCGCCATTGACCGTTGGCTGCGGCCTTGTTCAGTCTTTTCAATCGTCGTTAGCAGCGATTGTTTTGCCTCCTCCAATGCATCGCTGCATACTTTACGCAGCTTTTCTTGTTTGGCCATCGCCACCCCAATCGCTTTCGATTCGCGATTCCGCAGCTGTTCAATCTCAGCGCGCTGCTCGGTGATCATCTTTAGGTACGATCCCACGTGCCGATCGAGATTGTGTTCATTTCGAACCACCTTGGTCTTGATCTTTTTGGCGCGATCCGCGTACTTTAGCGTGTTCAACGTCTCGTCGTAATGAGCCGATGATGGACTAACACAAACAATCATGACCGTTTTGCAATTCCCACCTAACGAGAATTTCAGCAGCCGGGTTAGTTTGGAGTCTCGGTACGGGACATGGCCGCGTCGGCGCGGATCGCACAATGCATTGATACAATTCCCCAACGCCAACAAACTCTTGTTGATATTAGCCCCCTCCATCAACCGCTCGCCACGATTCTTTGTGGCTGCTGCTCGTTCACTCCCCGCCAGATCGATAATAGATAGAGTAGCAAAAGTATGTTGTTGGGATAACTCGGCGGTTCTCCCCTTTTGGGTCACGTTGATTTGTAGAACGGCATGCGACCGAGACGATGTAGCGTTTGCCTCGGTCGGGCTCATTGTACGGTTCTGGTTCCCTTCCAAGATCATATCCATGACTTGATGCACGCTATTTGGCCGGTGGCTGCTCAAATGCGACACGCTAATCTTCTTTTCAGAATCCTCCCTTAATACCATTTGCTGCTTGTTGTTGGTAGGCACTAGCAAATCACGAATCGTTTCGTTATAAATCTCCAGATAAGACAACGAAACGTCCACATTCTTTTCATCTTGTAGCGAATCAATCCGTTCAAAAAGCTCTTGCATTGTTAGGAAGATGATGCCGGGATCGGTAGGCGACCCGCTAATGGTGTGGGTTTTGCCACATCCAGTCGCCCCGTATGCAAATACCGTGGCATTGTACCCATCCAGCACATTATCAATCAGCGGCTGGGTGGTCTGCGCGTATACATCGTTCTGAGACGCCGACTCGTCAAATAACCGATCAAACACGAATCGATGTTCTCGAATCCGACTTGTGGATTTGGGGAACGCTGCTCGCTGCATGGACGACAGCGGGTTGGATTCTGGCGGATCAAAAATCAGCATCTTGTCGTCAACAACGTTGATTACTTTCCGCAGTTGTTTCCCAGCCCCTGCTGCTACACGTGGTTGATGTTGTTCTGATGACGACCCGGCAAAACTACCATCTCCTAGAAATAGCGGTTCATTGGACTGCTGACGTAGGTGCAACGTCTCGTCTGTTGTGAATGGTCGCACACGCACAGTCACAGCAATGGACGACTCTTTACCATTCATTTATACATGCAACGTTTCTGATGAAGAAAAAAATAAAATATAAAAAAAAGAGTGAATAAATTTGTGTATGTTGTGGAAAGGAGTTTCAAAAAAAAAAAAAAAAAAATTTCCTCCTTCTGTTTTGTTTATTTTTGTCGTGTTTACTATTACGTAATGCGCTGGGCCGAGTCCACGTAACCAGCACGACTCAGTGTGTCCCTCGCTGCCTTGCGAATCATGCGAGTTTTTTCTATATTAAACATGTCGCAGTCGGCCAGGATTTCATCCACCACTAGCGGATCACCCTGCTGCTGCATTGTAGTCAACAATGCCATAATCGTGTCGTGGTTGGGTAGCAGCTCGAGTTTAGCGTGGCACTCTCTATAAAACGCTAGCCCAGTCCTACTATCAACGATGCTAGCTGATAACAATATCAGATTCATTAGCAAGGTTTTTAGAGACTCGGTAGACCTGGGTTTGTTGCAGATTTTGAGAAAAAGGTCGGAACCCTTCCGCAGTTCAGATGTAGCCAGGATATTAACCAACTGGGGTAGATGCTTGGTCTGGATCATTTCAGCGGAATCGCGCACCCGTTCAAGGATCTCAAATGCAGACTCCACCTGTCCAGCTACAGCGTGGGCTTCTATAAGCGGAATGTACGCCATCACGCTGTTATTATCCACCTCAGCCTGATTAAATGCAGTATTTCGTCTGGCCATCCGTAACAAACACCAGCGTGTCATGCCATAATCGCCATAAGCCCATGCCACGTCCATCATGCGCTCATAACACCAGTCGCTAAGCACCACGCTACCTGGGATCACTGCGGCTTTGAAAGCCCACCGCAGCGCGTCGTAATGCGAGTTTTCAGCTGCTTGAGCAATGAACAACCCCCATGTTCTAGCGTATATAGCGTCCATCTTCTCCATCCGATGCATCATCTCCCATGCATAGTCGATATCATTGTTCTCTATCAGTGCTAAAAAGACCAGCTCGTTGACGTGATAGAGCAGTGAATTGCCAAGCTGTGCGGCATGTTTGATGGCCGCTATCGCCGGCTCAAATTCGCCATTCGCAATGTATAGCTTGACAAAGTTCTCAGTCATGTTGGAAGCGGTTTTACGGTTGGTTGGAAGGGGTGCGGCGTCGCTGATCAGTCTGTATCGATACTTCAGCCAGGACATGCTCCCCTCATCCTCCACGTCTATAACAATCTTGAAAAGCTTGTTCATTGTATCCAGCGAGTTTCCCGAGTTCATGTATCCCAGCTCAAGGTACTTTTCGGCTAAGCTGACTGCCAGTTCGGCGTGCTGGGTTGTCGGGTGGTACTCCTCCAACGCGCCAAGGAGATGGTCGTAAACGGCTTTTCTCGCATTGACATCTCTGCGTAGGATCGTCTCTCCGATTTCAAGCACCTTATCCTGACGGTTTTCCCTTCGTAGGTTGCCGAGATGGATAAGCAGCTGTTTCCACTCATGCCGGTCCAGCTCCTCGTCGGTCTGGGGGATTCTGCTCAGTAGACTGGCTACTGTCGACTCGGTATGCGCAATTGTGGATGATAGATGTCGCCGGATGCAGCAGCGGGTTGTGGTTGGAGCTAGACATCGTGCGGGCAACAGCAGCCTGATCATTTGACGGGAGTGTGTTTGTGTGTGTATATGGGTATTTTTTTTTTTTTTTTTTTTGGTCTACTCTCGGGGGTGTGCGCGATTTCAGGTTTCTCCAAAATTTTTCACAACGACAAATTTTCTTTTCAAACCTCAACAAATGTTTAGATCTATTCGACAAGTGGGGGTGCTCTCGCAGGCAGCGCGCCGGCCACTGGTTGGTGTGACCACGGGTATCCGATTTAACAGCAGCGTTGCAGGAGGAGAAATCAAGACGGAGATTGCGTCAATGGCCTTGACGCCGTCACAAACCCTTACAGAAACGGTCGCAGAGATCACAAACACAGTCTCCCCAGACCAAGTCGGCTACTTCCAGTCGCTAGGTCTGGCTCAGAACTGGTACTGGCCTCCAGACATTTTCCAGCACATTTTCGAATACACGCACGTCTACTCTGGTCTGCCGTGGTGGGCCACCATTGGTGTTGTCACCGTCGGCATGCGATTGGCCATGTTCCCAATGTACTATAAAGCTGCCGATACCACAGCGCGGTTCTCCAAACTGCAGCCTGAAATGGCAAAGATTCTGGAAGAGTACCAAACGTCCAAGGACCCTCTAGATGGTCAAAAGGCACTGCTACGTCGTAAGAAGCTGATGGCTGATAACAATATCAAATATCGGTGGTTGATGGCGCCAATGTTTGGGGCACCCTTCTTTATCGGTATCTTTGCTGGTCTGAACCGAATGTCCCTAGCTGGTGTGGAAGGGTTTCTAACTCAAGGCCTGGGGTGGTTTCAAAACTTGTCTGTGGCTGATCCGTACCTTGGTCTGCAAGTCATCACCGCATTGGTCTACTCGGCTACATTCCGGCTAGGTGGTGAAGTGGGCGGTGGCACTCCTACCGCTGCGGCCCTAAAGAAGATTATGCCATTTTTGCCGTTTATTGCAATCCCATTGACAATGAACGTCCCGGCTGCTACTTGTATGTACTTTGCATTCAATGGTGTACTATCATTGATCCAAGCCGCCGCGTTCCAATCTCCTAAAGTCCGGGCTGCAATTGGTCTGGCACCAGTTGTCAAGAACACTGCTGTTAACAAGGATGAAAGTACTATGGACGCTATGAAGAACATGTGGACAAAGATGAACGAACACGCTCAGGAACAAGCTCGGAAGAAGAAGGACGAGATTGATGTGAAGAGAAAGCATGAGCTTGAACAAATGAAACTGGAATCACGACGGTTTATCCAGGTTGATGATAGCATCAAAAAGACCCAGAGTAAGGTGCCAAAGAATGCTAGCGGGAAGCGTGTCAAGAAGGGCAAGGAAATGCGAATGTAGTGTTGATACAATGAAGAATGGAGAAAGAGGTTTATTTTGTACATAGTAAATGAGAGAGAAAAAAAATTTTAATAATAGAAATTTTTTGTTCAACCTGTTTTGTGTATGTGCGGCTCAGTCTTAAGTCTTTATTATGTTTCCTTCGTGTACACTGTCCTGTTAACGATCGAGCGAGTGCAGTTAGTTAAAATAAGAGGAGTCGTGATCTTACGCCCGAGCAATTTCAGTGTTAGACCAAGATACAGGTCATATGCTGACTTATCACGCAAATGGTTAACCAATCATTATTGCAGTAAATACATGCCAATTCTCTCTACTCATAATTGGCTCGCAACTTTGTACCATACTTCCATAGCACGCGTTTTTGGATGGCGACAACCATTACCGTGGAAAGAGGTCTCGTTTAGAGCTCGGCAAGAATATTACAATAGGATTGACAAACCCTAGAATCATTTAGAACCAAAAAGATTACCGGAAATATCTCACAAGGTGAATAATCAATTCGCCAACGATTGGACCTGCCGGTATACATAGCCCCCGCGAGCCAATGAACCTTGTTAGTAACTGCAATGTCATCGGCCCGCAAATATTTGCGCATCTGTACCAATATCATATGTGATTGATGCTGAATGGAGCATAGTAGCAAGGGGATGATATATATATATATATGCCTACTCGTCCATACGCGTGCAGGATATAACGGCGCAAAGACACACGCGAATCAACGCCATACCCGATAACAAACATGCTTAAAGGAATAACAACCACAACCTGACCGAGTATACAAGGCTCCTCCTGCACTTATTTAAGCCTTGTTGTTATTTTTGTGGACGACACGTGCATGGGTACTGGACAACTGCTACTAGAGAGTGTTTGCGACACTTTGAATCATGTTTGGTAAATTCTATCGCTACTTTCAAATAGTATTACGAGTCCAGGTGAGACACGATACTCTTCAGATATCGAGCCAATAAAAGTGGCCCCTCAACATGTACTGTGGAAAACACCTTTTGTAACTACTAAACCTATAATCCATTGAATTATTGATTTGTATTTCCAATGAGTTTAGAATAATCTCAAAAACATTACCATAAGGTGTTGAAATTGGCGATTAAAAATTGAGCCGCACGTGAGCCGCATCAAATCATTTTCCAACTATAGCAAATGACGGGATCACCGACATCCAGCCGGTCTCATGGTGTAACGGTTATCACATCAGGTTTTGATTGAATCAATTAGAACCTCCTGGGAACCCCGGTTCGACTCCGGGTGAGACCTTATATTCTTCTTTTTTGCTTTGCCTAATATCTAGGCCATCGCACGATGTAAACGAGTTGTTTTGTTTAAATCCGACAGTTTTTTATGCCCTTACGACCAATATGGTTCAATAGCGCTCATGTGCGGCTCAGGAGGCGATCGTGCAGTTGGGATGTTGCGTCACGTGTTGGTATTGGGGTTAAAGTTTGTTTGTCTATGCGGTTGTCAGACGTCAAGAGCCAGTAGAATATCACTAAATTCAATGTATACCGTATAATAGTTTTGTTTAAAGTATATAGAAATGGTAAATGTATAAATATATAATGTGCACTCCCCTTTTTTTTTTTCCCTCCCAAATGATCTCGATATCACGTACGTCCTCTGTGACTCAACTGCTACATGTCTTAACAAACAGTGCTCAGCATTGTCGCAGACATCTTTTCAATTCCGAATCCGTAGGTATACTATTTAAGAGTTGGGTTTTTTTTACTAGTTCCGAGCATAAGGGCCTTACTTAGACAAGGTCCAAGCGTTAAACAATCCTGCAGCTCGTCTGTGTTGGGACCGATTGTTACCGACCGTTTTTTTTTTTTTGCATCACCACGTAACAATACTACAAAACCCACAGTTTTATCACACTTCACAATGGGCAACTCGTCATCAGCTGAGGAAGAAAAGCGGGCCAGTTTCAGCGGCACCTCTCCACAACGGAAACGCGACTCGGCAGCGTTGAAATCGCTTCAACAAAACCAACAACAACCCGAGGAGCAAAAGGAAGGTGATAAGATTCCTACACCTAGCCACGACTTTGATAACAGCAACAACAACGACAACAGCAGCAGCAGCAACGACAACAACACCGCTACCACCAATAACAGAACGTACCACATCAGCACGGGCAGCAACCCTGTACCAATATCTCAACCCGCGCATGAAGAGTTTGTAGAGCACGTGGAGTCTGCATCGCCAGAGCCTGTCGTACCGGCACCACAACAGCACATGCCAATTCCGGTACCAACCTCACAAACTGACACGCATCCAGCACGGCCCCGTTTTTCACGTCGTAAGAGCGCTATTGTGCTAGAAACAGAGGACGAGCCGGATCAGATGATGCAGAAAATGAACCTAACGTCGGCCGAGAGCAACAACAGCACACCGCCTATCCGGCGCGATTCAATGTCAGTCCGCCTAGCTGGTGATGAGGAGCAGGTTGCAGACGAGGAAGGGCCAAAGTTTGATTGTAAGATTGAATGGAAGCAAGGCGGAAGGAAGGTGTACGTGACTGGATCGTTTACTGGCTGGCGGAAAATGATCCAGCTTACTAGACAGGATGATGGGAACTTTTCTACCGTGTTGAAGCTGCCGGTGGGGACCCACCGGCTACGGTTTGTGGTTGATAACGAGATGCGGTGCTCTGACTTTTTGCAGATGGCGACAGACTCTATGGGCAATTTCCACAACTATGTGGTTGTCGATCCAACCGGCGTCCAACAGCCAGTCGAGGAAGAGAAGCAATACGAGGAGTATCGAGATGATGAGCAAGTGTTGCCAGTCAAGGAGTTTGAGTATTGCCAGGAGATTCCAGAAGTGTTTACGAATCCAGAGACTATGGACAAGTTTGTATCCAGCGAGTTTGTCACCCCTCCTCACTTACCGCCGCATTTGGAAGGCGTTATTCTAAACTCAAACAGCACCGAGAAGGATAATAATAGTGTCCTGCCCATCCCGAACCATGTCGTTTTGAACCATCTTGCTACTACCTCCATCAAACACAACGTGCTCGCCGTTGCATCTATCAGTCGATACTCTCGCAAGTATGTTACTCAAGTGTTGTACGCGCCGTTATAATGAATATAATAATAGTAAAAACAAGTCATTAAGCCAGTACATCTCAACACCCCGCCGCGCGCTTCCAGTATGCTACTACAGCGTCTTCTCAGGGTAGAACCGATCAATGGCACGTCCAGGCCATAAACATATTAAACACTATTAGCGCCTTTTCAGGCCATCGGTGTCTGTCATGGTTCCTTAACTGTGGAAACTTGTGGTGATGTAACTCACGCTCTGGCTATTCTGTTCAGATCCTCGATCGTACCATTATTCCTCAACTGCGTGTACCGATGGAGCTAGCTAGTATCGAACCTACCAGAGTCCTGGAGGCCTCTCAGGAAGGATGACAGACACGAGAGGGTTACTAAATAAATTAGAAGTCTGACGCCATATATATCGACCCTTTTGCCCCTCCACCTTTGCGCATGCGGCTGAGCAAAGCTTATTGGAACGGAGGTTTACAAAACAAGTACGGCTGTGTCAGCCTGGGAGAAGAACCCGCCCTAGGCATGCATTAGTCCCAAGCACTATAGTAAGCACTAGGCACTAGTGTCGAAGGGATCCCTTCGAATTTGGCGTGTGTCTGGAACAGATCGCAATCGATCCATTTAATTGGGAGATATATATCCGGTGCTATCTGGACAAGCCTAATGCCTTAATAGAGTTTGTGCTATGAACACGTTTGTTATTGCACAGGCTCGGGTCCAGATCGACGCCATCGGTTTGGTGCAGGAACCTACTATAGTTTATATTATTATCAATTCGATAAGTCCTGTTTTTACGGTAACACTGCTTGCACTTAATTTACAAACTTAAGCGCGCTCTTAATTAGCGGTTTGATCGGTCCATACCTGTATATTACCATATGCCATATAACCCTCATGCATGGTATCAAAAAGCATCTCCAAGCTATAGCTATA
Organism: Blastobotrys elegans; assembly: GCA_030564235.1. Lineage (NCBI taxonomy): Eukaryota > Fungi > Ascomycota > Dipodascomycetes > Dipodascales > Trichomonascaceae > Blastobotrys > Blastobotrys elegans. The sequence continues at coordinate 11,975 of JAJLUJ010000153.1, forward strand.
GCATTTAAATTGTGGATCCCTTAAACCCAGCTACCAGGGTACTCGGGATCCCCACCCAAATTTTAACACATGTACCATATGATATATCTTTAATTGTACGTTACGCATGCTCGCGATTTATTTTAATTGTATGCATGCTCGCGATTTATTATTTATTAATGAATTAATGGAAAATATTGTCTCAAGTCGATGGTACCTACCACAATCAGTGCACTATCATCTCTCATTCCGACTGAATGTTTGACACGCACGTACATTTTCCAACGCTTCTACGAATTTCAAAGCAGTTTGGAATGTACTGCCGCGGCCGGTGGACAAATTTAAGCCCTGCCGGCGGGCCCCGCCACCATCACCATCACCTGTGCCTTCCCGCGCCTACCGCTTACCTCCGTACGTTATATGTTACGTCACGATGCGAGCTTGAACGTTTCAAGACATGAGGTGTAAGGCCTTAATTTTTTTTATACGACGGTCTTCCGATTTTTGGGACTTTTTGAGCGCTTAGCTTTATATATATATAAAGTGCTTGCAAAATAATAGCTAGACGCCCAAAAACCAATAAAAACATCCCTGTTTCCAATTAATTTCCCCCCTTCTTTTTATATATATATATTTTTTTCTTCTTTTCAACCAATACAACGCGACAGATCTAAACGCCAACAGCGCTTAATTAGCAAAAACCCACAACCACTAAACGATTAAACTACCAAACTACCAAACAATTGCACTTATGACCAAATCGTAAATGTAAGAAAGTCCATCAGCTTATGAGAGAGAGAGAGATTCCAGCGATCGCAAGTCAATTAATTCAGGAGATACGCACGATTACGTATTTTAGTACCTACCTAAACTCTCCCGCGCGCCACTCTAATTTGGTAAGGTACTTACAAGCTAGCTGAGCAGCGCAGCAGTTCAATATCGCACAGCGCTGATTTGAAACTTTGAACAAACTATAACAGCGCTGGCTTTCTCGGTTTACCCACGATTGTGCGCACTACTCAAAAATCTGCCCCCTAATTTTAAATTTTTTTTTTCTTTTCTTTCCCTCGCTTTCTTTCCAACAAAAACTCCTTTTTTTTTTTTTTACCCTCCTACTCAAACACGACTCTTTTTTTCTGGTGGGAAAGAATTCACACAATTGCTGCAAACACAGAAAAAAAAAATTTGAAAGGCGGTGAATTTGGAAAAGCAGGCCCCCCCCCCTTAATTTTCATTAAATTCGTCACTAGCGACATTCACTCTTTAATCGACACACAAACACGTTATACGGCCAATTTTGAAAGGGACGACACGACACGAAACGGAACTAACAATCGACAGTACGGGAATATACATCTATTGGACGAGCTCTTTTTTCTTTTCTCTTCTCTTCTCATTCACTCCTTTTTTTTTTTGAAACCTTGTTTATTTTGCATTCAAATTTTTCTTCTCTTTTTTGCTGGGAAAACCTTACTGTGTGTGGGTAGGTGACACTCGTTTTCTGAATTGATTGCTATTGTTTATTAGGTCCGTGTGCTAATTTCGTTTTATTTTTGGACTTTGCTAACCTATTCTAGAGATACGACAATACCAACCATTGAAAGAAATATACGAAAAAAAAACAACAACAAAAAAAACATTGGGATATATACAAAGGTATGTTTTTATGATACCAGGAAAAGCTAACACGAAACAATGCATTAGATGTCGAGCCACTCGCCAACTTCGTCAATCGATTCTCGATCACAAGCCAACAACAATAACAATAGTATAAAGAACAGCAATGCAAGCAACCCGACAAAAGACGGTTGGGTGAATAGACACTCCACTACGCATGCTGTCGTGCCAATCACGGCCCAAACCCAATTCCATTGGCGGCTTGCCCGATACACGGTGAAGGATGGGCTGCTCAAGATTTACAAGGCGCCGTCTGACGTTTCCATCCGCTCGTTTGATCCGACAATGAAGCCAGACACGAACACCATAGCGCGGACGCCTACTTCAACAACGCATAAACGTGTAATGTCCACGTCGGCTACATCAGCATCGCTCTATACACCCAGGTCTAGAGAGTCGACGAGTACAGAGCTACGTATCCAATACCGTGGCATTGATCCCCACCCTGACCTGGAATATGACGGCCGGGGTAGAGTGATAGGCGGTAGTGACGAGGCTATTTGTCACACTGTATTATTTGGCGAGTCGAATGAGTTTGCCACGACTGCGATCCAGCTCATGCCATTGCTGAGCGATTCGGTTGTCATGTTTGATATCATGACGGATTATGCTACTGGCACGTTGGGTGCCCGGTCCAGTGCCAGCTCGGACGCCAAGGCTTTGGTGGTTTGTAGACTAAGGTTAGTGGTGGACACTGTTCTTGACAAGTTTCCCGGTATGCTATTAGACGAAACGATTATGAAAGCGTTGATGCAGATGCTAGAAGCGATATCTTCTCACGACGACCCGCTGGGGAATGAGCTAAAAAAGTTGGTGTTTGAAAAGCGCAAGGGCATGACGGACATTTTGTCTTATTCAACACACCAAGAGCCGATTCTATGGAGCGTTCAGCCCAAGCTTCAAGACAAGATTAGCGAGCGACTACGAGCGTTTATGAACCGCGTCGAAACGTCGCAGACTGGCGCTAATCCTCAGCAGTACAAGCCCATCACCACGGTTCCACCCGAAATCTTTCTTGATGTCAATGTGGAGGCGTGGTCTGGCCAGATTTACTTTTTCCACCTGGCCTTTTCGCGAGATTGGTCGCCCACAAACGACATTTCGTTGCTAATTGGGTCCAAGTTTCAATACCATCGCCACTCTCCATTGGTGTTTGATTCCACGAATATCCACTTTCTAGGCAGACTATTGCTAGACCATTTGTTTGGCGACAGTAGGAAGCTGGAAAGCACGTATAGAGGCAGATTGATTAAGCATTGGATTGATTTGGGCAATGAGCTCAAGAGTTGCGGGGATATGGTGGGCTGGTTGGCTATTGCTACTGTCCTCTGTTCTATTCCCGTAATGCGGCTGCGCGACGCCTGGTCCCACGTTTCAACCGAACTACGCGACCGAGTCGTGAAGGAGTGGGCGCCGGTGGTGTTTGACTTGGAACGGCGCCTCATGGTGTCGGATATGAGCAAAAAGTCGACTTATCACGTTTTGGCGCCACAGGGGATTGGTGTATCATACCCTAAAGAACGGGTGGTGCCGTTTTTTGGCGACTTGTGCGTCAAGTTTGAACAAGGGGCGAGCTATCGGCAATGCGAGGGCAGTTTGCACCGTATTCGAACTGCCTTTTCAAAGTGGGAGGATTATTTGGAGAATATCCCGCAAAACGACACGTTTGATTCAGCTCCTGTTCCCGTCCCCGCAATGCAAAAGCTGCTGTATGCGTTGCTAAGGCATCATTACCAAACGGCAATCCCCAGCAATGAGCAAATTTTGCAAATGTCGTTGAATGCCGAGCCAGCAGCAGGGGGTCATTATCTTAAGCATCACTACATTCACCGCTCGCCTCTGGTAACTGGCTCATACCTACCACTCATCTTCACGGAAACCAACCCGTCGTATAAACTGTTTAGTAAAAAGGCGCTGATCTCGGCGAGTGGCGGTGGAGGAGGAGGAGGAGGTGGTGGTAATGGAAGTGGAAGTGGTAGCAACAGTACGAACCAAAAGCGAAGCAACAACCGGTCGGATCGGGAGTATAACACGTTAAATTTGGGCTCGTATTCCAACCTGAGCTCAATACGCCAGGGGTCATTATCAGGGCAGTCTATTGCATCAACCTCGTCCAACTCATCAACAACTTCTCTCCAGCAGAATCAGTCAATGTTTAGCGTGGACAAGCTGCAACGGTCCAACTCGTTCCCGCCTGCTATTAGACAGGCTGGCGCGGCGACGACTACAGGGGTGGTTAATGTTGATGCGGCCAGTCGGCAGTTTGTGGCCAAGCATTCTAGCCGGCACATGTTTGTTAAGAATGTGCGTGATGTGCTGAATGTCGGCACTCGACTATACCATCTCGGCAATGACATTATTGTCAAGTCGTTTGAGGATGATGACCAGTCCACTTCGCGGCCGTCTAGCGTGATTGAGACCCCTTCCAAACGATATAGCTCGCAATCGGCGCGACCGCTATCAACGGCACAGCAAGCTAGTGCGGTGAGCCCGCGAAACTCGGTGGAGTATACCAATATCAGGGATCGGTCAATCCCCGTAGTGGTGCGAGCGGCCAATTTGGAACGCCTTGTTGATATTTTGGTGCTGGGAATCAACCAGTTTAACCATTTTCTCAACCCGCAAGACTTTGAACAAGGGCTGACGAGCAGTGGGGCTGGGTTCAAGCCGCCACAACTCAAGATTGACATGGATGCCAATACCCTAACCTTTTTTGCCACGTTTCGGTCGTTTTGTGCGCCAATGGATCTGCTGGAAAGCCTGCGGAAACGGTTCCTTGGTGCTTGTTCGGCAGCAGTCGCTATCACGGTAACGGAAAGTGGTAAACCCGGGAATGGGTCTAGCGAGTCGTTGATGGCTGATGAGGCTGGGTTTCCATTCTGGGACGCGGCGTGTGATGACCCAGTGGATAAAGTACCGTGGAAGGTTGTTGCGCAGATCCAGATGGGTGTGCTCGAAGCGTGCTATTTGTGGGTCTCGCAGTACTTTGGCGATTTTGTTGACGATCTTTCCGTCCGCGACGCGTTTCTCGACCTGCTCAAGGTGTTTGAAAAGGAGCTGGAAGTTTGGAAACAGCCATCCAGTTTTAAGGAGGATTATAAGGGTTATTCAAAATCTATTGAAACTCTCCACCGAAAAGTGCGCAAACTGTTCATTAAGAAGAGCTACCGACCAAACGACGTCAAGGTGCAAGTGCCCAAACCGGCCAACCCTGGCACGCGGGCTGAAAACCTGCTCATTGGCGGCGGCAATTCTCTCCACATTATTGAAAAGTTTGTGGACGATTTAAACACTGTCGCGTCGGGCTACTTTTCCCTCGTTCAGTTCACGGACTGGATGGAGCTGTTTGAAGTTCTTGAGGTGCAAAGCGCGGAGATTGACGGGTTTTTCAACTACCGGACTACTCCTTACCACAGCGAGGATGAGGTTGTTATTCAGGACATTTTTTGGTACCTTGATACGCTTTACCGGAACAATAACACTGATGATAAGGTGAGCAAGCTCTTCCCGTACCCCATCCAGGAACTGTTCAAGCTCCATCAAAACATTGTCAATTACGTGACGAACCAGATATGTGATCCGCTATTGCATAAGGACGATCGTGTGGGCAAGATGGTTACTACTCTCAAGGCGCTTGGCGTGATTAAGAAGCGGATGCATAACGTGGATCTATTTCCTGGTGAGTCTGAGGAGGGGACCACCATTCCCGCCTTTCTTGAAAGTGCGTTTGTGCGTGCCATTCTCCGGCCTGAATCGCGCATGTTTGCCAATTCGTGGCTACAAGCCGGCCGAGAAGTGGCTAGAAGCTACAATGCGCAGTCATTCAACCCTTCAATGTCTAATCTAGACGGGTGTATCCCCGTCATCCCCGACGAGGAGCTTCGTCACGAATGCAAGAAGAAGCCAATGGTGCCGTGTGTGGGGTGGGTTGTTGAGCGTATGTTTGAGATTGTGTGCTACGTGCCCAACATGTCGCTTGAAAACAACACTCTAATCAACTTTGACAAGCGGCGGTACATTTACAACCTTGTGACAAATGTGATTGACTTGAGGAGGGACACTGAGACTTTGCAGAGTATAATTGGGCAATCAGCCGAGTCGCCCTTCCTGCGGCGCATGGCGTATATCATTTACCCCGACAAGAACCTTTACCAGATTGATCGGCGGTCGGTGCGAGATGCCGCCAACAAGGAGATGAAGGAGTATTCAAGGTCAAATGCCAAGAACCGCGTCTTTACACAATACGTGGGGAATGAACTGGAAAAGATGAAGCGGGATTCACGACAGCAAGAGACTATTGAGCGGAATTTGCGAGACGGGCGGCGCCAGCGTGGTGGAAGTAGCAGCGGTAAGTCTTCTGGATCTGGCAGCACGGGTGGTGGTGGTGGTGGCGGCAGCGGCGGCAGCAGCAGTGGGTTAATCAATGAAAAGAAGAGCCGGTCGCGGTTTGGCGGTTTGCTTAAAGCAGTGCGGCCAATCTCCATGGCGTTTGGCAGCTCATTTAATAATACTGTTCCAAGCCATCGCACCGTTATGCCAACTGAACTGCCTGATATCCAATCCATGAGCGAGCAGCGGTTCAAGATTTTATTCACGATTGAGCTTGCCGAGGCTGACTTTATGCTCGTCAAGACCATGAAACCGCCGTTTGTTATTAAATTATCGGTAAGGGGCGGGGCTGATCACGTTTTTCAGGCCCAGCACGAAGGCGATGCCGACCATTGGATGCAAATTCTAGCCCAAGCGCGAAAATTCGCCAAGCACCGGATCGAGATGGAGCCTACAAACACCAATGTGTTTGGAGTTGGCGTTAACATTGTATGTGAGCGTGAGAAGCGGCAAATTCCACGGGTTGTGGAGTCGTTGCTTGACGAGGTTGAGTCGCGAGGGTTGGACGAGGTTGGTCTGTACCGAGTGCCTGGTTCGCTGGCCTCTGTCAATGCGCTCAAGGCGGCGTTTGATTCGGGGATTGACGTGGATATGGAGGATGAGCGGTGGTACGATATCAACACGGTTGCTGGCTGTTTCAAGCTCTACCTGCGTGAACTACCAGAAACCCTCTTTACTAATAATCTTTTTGACCAGTTTGTGGTTCACGGCAAGAATGGTGACATTTCCAAACTCCACCAAGTCGCCAAACGCCTGCCCAGTGGCAATTTCTATCTGTTGAAGCGGGTGTTTGAGCATTTGGCGTTGGTGGCTGATCACGGTGATAATAATCGAATGCATGGTGTCAACCTTGCCATTGTGTTTTCCATGTCGTTTTTGCCGCGGTCCAGTGCGGCAATGTCCGTATCCAACGACTTGGGGGCCATGCAGAGTATTATGAAGTGTCTAATCTCGTCGCATGGAGAAATCTTTTCAACAAACTCAGTCGAGTCTGAATCCAGCGAGGAGGAGTTTACCGACCCAGTGTCGACGCTCGGAGGCGATGATGACATTACAGGGAATACTATTAGTGACGACGACAATGAAATGAACGATAGTAATGAATCGACACACCGACGACAACAACAACAACATCAACAACAACAACAACATCATCATCATCATAATCAACAACCACCACTCCCGACCGATAATACTACTAATACTAATAATGAAAAGAATGACGAGGAGAATGATGTTCAGCATGAAATTAAACGGGATAGTTTTGCAGAAGTTAGTGCATATTAAGAATATATATAATAATAAAAAGTTTTATAATTATGGAGGCTTTTTCCGTGTCATGCTTGGGTATCGATGGCTCGTGGCCATTTGGTGCCTCAAAAATGTTTGTAGGCTGATTGCCTGTGGAATGCAATAATATTGGTCGTACTCGGGCTTGCTAGTAGTTGGCGGCGGTTTGTTATAATTAGCCCATTTCCGCCTTCTCGACTGGCGATGCTGTCGTGCGGCTCGTTGCTGTAAAAGCCGCGGCTGCTTGTTCCGGTCTATAAAGAACCGGCTGAAATTCAATGTGGATGATTGGTAGCATCGCACCACATTTTTCATGATGGCGAAGGTAATTTTGATTCTTGGCGGGGGCGTGAGTGTAGTAATGCATTGTTGTTGTTGTTGCAGTGGCGGCAGGATCAGCTTCCTTGCTCGCGGGGCTGTGATGATCGATCGTGTGCGCAGCTTGTAACTCTGAAGCGGTAAATGTTTATGCTGGTTGTGTGAGACAGTGTGGCCCAGTTTGAGTAGCCTAGAGAGGACACTAGGGTCCTCATGGCTTTTGGTGAGCAGGCGGGCTACCAGCTTGGTGTGGGTTTCCCGCTCATCGTCGTCATCGTTGGCGTTGTTGTTGTTCTGATTCTGCTTCGCTTCATGCTTGCTGTGTGATGGCACAGTGACTAGTTTTGGATGTTGGACTGACATGTGGACAAGCTTGCATTCTTCTTCATCTCGTTTCGCCGTTGTGCTGGATTGCTTACTTTTTTCGGATTGGTAGGAGCATAATGTTGACGAGTCGTCATCATTGTTTTCTACTGGGATTGGCTTGCTAATGTTTTTTTTGCCAAGCCGGAGTATTTTGGCGGTGCGACTGGAGATTTTAGACCGCGGTTTTTGCTCTTTTAGTTCCTTCTTTTCGCGTTTCTTTGCTTTTAGAGCTTGGATCTTGTTGTGTTTGTGTTCATATAGTGGTGATGAAGATGATGGTTCAACATCGATGATCGAGTAGAGGACAGATTTGGCATACGAACAAAACTTGGTCACTCGGTTCTTATGCCGTTTGGTAGATGCTGTGGAAGATGCCAGAGAAGAATGAAGAGAAGTAGTAGAAGGTTGGTCGAAAGTAGTAGTAGTAGTAGAGAATTGAGATTGTTGAGTAGCAGAGATGGTAGTCATTGCGTTGATAGTAAAGAAGTTTGAAGAGAGGATGTGTTTTGTGTTTTTTTATCAGATTGAAATGTTAATGATTAGAACAAAGAAAAAAATGAGGATTAATCGGACAGATATTTATACTTGATCGATGCCAGGGTCGATGAGGGGTCAAACTAATGGTGGTTGGGTTTTCCGAGCCCCAGAATTAGAAAAAGGCATGTATTACCATCGCATTGGACCCTTTTTTTCTTCCCTACTATAGAGATCCACAGGGGTGGGATTGGCAATGGCGTTGCTAGATCGGGGGTCAAGTCGGCCCAGCCACTTGGTTTAAATATATAGCTTGCAGCTGCGCGCGCGAAATAGTGGTGTGGCTTGGCTGGTCATTGCTCACAACGGCTTGAGCCTCTCTCGCCTTCCCAGCATTAAAAACAGTGTGGTTAGACAAGTAGTCACACCGTTTTGGAGTTCATTTAATAAAACATCTGTGGCTGTTAACACTAGCATGCTTTTGCGGGAATAAGATGTCAGAAAACCACGTGGCTATTAACGCTTCTATACTGTCTGGGGAAAATTAAAGACGAGGCAGACAACCGACAGGCTCATTCGGGGTTCAACCCGAGCTTGCTTGGTTTTAGCTGCAACGGTCTTCGGAGGCGATTCACTTAATTCAATTGCTGATTAAGATTGAGGTACGAAACCCCCCATCCCCATGCAGAAAGAAGCACGAAGATATGCCTGGGAATCAGTTATAAACAACGCCTTACGGATTGCCAACGCTTGAGCAATTACCTATCGCTTCACGACTCTTGTCCATTGAACGGATTAAGAGCACCGTACGCAGTTAATTAAGCTTTTTTTTTTTTTTTTTTTTTTTTTTTTGGATTGGGGAAACTATGTTCAGTGTATACGCGTTGACACAATATGGCATCCAGCTTAACAAAACGTTTCACTTAAAGAAGAAGTTATGGCGTGTGTTTTTGAAATAACGATGGAAGTATTCTATAGCAATGGTATACCTCGCAAGCCATCTGAGACATGGGTTGAGATGCGCGCGCTGGCCCAAGCGAAGCTGACAAGAGCTTGAACCAGTTTATCATTAGCGGTTCATTTGGTAAGAAACTGGACATGTATCAGAGTTCTAAAGTTTTTCAAAACGGGACAAGTGCGTACATCGCTACATAGCTGTAGTTATTAGAATCGTCGCAACTCACGCGGACATATATAGGGAGAGAGCTCTAGAGTAGATTAAGTTTGACCAAGTCATATTATCACATGCTAAACACTGTCCGCCCAGATTTCACGGTACCCTAGATCACCGTTCCGATATCACCATAGCTTCCAATATCTACACACAGACTTGACCATATGAAACAGAATAAACAACGCAACATATGGGCCATTTTATTATTAGTGGCCTACATGATGATTCATCAATATCCATAGTAACAACCAACCCAGGCGGCCGTTTCTCGCTCAATTGATCGCTGGTCCGCCGATTGCTGCTCGAATTTTTTTTTTTTTTTTTTTTTTTTAAATTTTTTTTTAGCTTGCGCCCTCACGAGGAAAGCAAAAAAAAAAAAAAACCGAAAATTTAAAATTCCACAGAATAACGCCACACAACTTGATCCCTTCATCCACTCTAAGAACCATGGCCAACGACGAGCCAGAACCGCCCATCACGCCGTGGTATTTCCACGATTCGCCGCTTCAACTAGACGACCCACGTGCTCCACTACCCACCGCTACTGCTCAAACGCAACAACACGCAAGCAGCGCTACCCCATCAACAAACACTCCAGGTGGCAGCGGCAAGGATTCAGATGCCGCGACTACCAACAACAAATCATCATCAACAACAACAACAACAACAACGGACCCTGAATCTGAACAGCTGAACCAAAAACTTCAAGATATTCAAGAGGAGGGGAAGCAAGGCCGACAAGAGATTGGTGGCATTGGCAGCGATGGCGTCTCATCGCCAATTAATCGACACAAAACTCCACCCGTGTTTTCAACGACCTCATATGTAGGCGGCGTATCACCGAGCACCCAATGGGCGGCATTCAATCCCAGCGACAATGACCATTTAGAACACGCCACTAGCGATGAGGTGACTGTAGGGAGAAACCGGCTACATGCTGTTTCACTCTCGGAACATCAGATCCGGCCAATCTATTGGTCGGGCAGCCACCAGTCTGCAAACGTGCACAGAGCCACCTGGTTTTACGGGACCACCCTGACCCCTTCCGAGCCCTCGCTTGAGGAGGCGCTCACAAACGCAATCAATCAAGTCAAACCGTGGACGACCACCTACCTCACTGAGCTAAAAGCAGCGATCGGAGTTCCGGAAGCGTTGCAAAAGGTGAAGATTCCAATTGAATACACGCAATACTCTGACGAGACGACAAAGCAAAAGCATCTTGCGGTTGTAGTTTTTGCGCCCTGTTGTAAACGAGCAGATGAGGATACGATTGACGAGACGGATGAGTTGCATGAACTGGCCAAGCATATTGATCGAGTGCAGACCACTGAACACCCTGTTGCATACCTCCTCCCACCGCAAGCCAACTCGGTTATGTCCTTCATCAGCGCTGGGCCGACGCCTGTTCAACTACTAACTGCATTACTAACCGGGAAAACCCCACCAGGCACGCTTCTAACTCTCCAACGAGAGTTTACGTGGGAGGCGTGGAAACAGTTGCATAAGATGCCCGACCGACCCACTGACGATATCACGTTTCAACCAAAAAAGATTAAACAGCTGGTGCTCGTCGTGCACGGGATTGGCCAGAAGCTTTCAGACCGTGTTGAGAGCTTCAACTTTACCTACTCCATCAACGGGTTCCGCATTTCAGTCGAGGATCAGGCCTCGCACCCGGGGATCAACCCATCGATTGAAGACGGAATCATGGTCCTGCCTGTCAACTGGCGTAGAATGCTAAACTATGAAGACTTGAAACGGAACCAGGAAGGGGACATCACCTCACACAAGGAGGAGTTTACGTTGCAGGATATCACAATCAATTCGATCCCAGCCGTACGGAATATCATCACCGACGTGATGCTGGATATTCCCTATTATATGTCGCATTATAAACCAATTTTGCTGGAAACGGCCGTGAAGGAGGCCAACCGGCTATACGACCTGTTTTGCCATCACAACCCAGGGTTTAAAGAGGAAGGGACTGTAAACATGATTGGTCATTCCCTCGGCAGCGTGATTGCGGTGGATATCTTGTCCAACCAACCAACTATTGTCGGGGAAAGGGAAAAGGAAAATGAAAAGGAAAGGGAACAAGCAAGGGGTAGTAACATCACACCGCAGTTCAAGTTTGACGTGTCGAATCTCTTTTTGGTGGGTTCACCGGTGGGGTTCTTTTTGCTTTTGGAAAACACGCGATTGTACCCGCGTAAACTACACGATGAGAAGAAACGGCTCACATTTGGCTGTGTCGCAGTGGATAATATTTACAACATTTTCAACTACTCTGACCCTGTTGCAAATCTATTAAACTGCACAGTCGACCCCGTTTACGCTTCCACTATTGACACGGCCACGTTGCCTACCGAGCGACAGTTCCCCACGCACTGTGAAAGCACGTCGTCGTTTTTTGACTCCATCACGTCCCGTCTTCCAAAACCGTTTTGGGAGAAGACGGAAAAGTCGCCGTTGCTTATTAAACAGGAGGAAGAAATGTCGGAAAAGGAAGCAGATGATTCGTCAACCTCGCTGGACTCGCTAGGCCAACGACCGCACATGCCATCGGACATGCCATCTGAAGTTGAGCTTGAAACGCGTGATTTTGACCGCGAGTACCGCGCGGAGGAGAAGATGAAGCTGCTCAATGATAACGGCCAGATAGACTACATGATCCCACTGACTGGTACGCTTGAAAACCAGTACTTTTCCATGCTCACTGCTCATTCAAACTACTGGGATAACAAGGACTTTGCCAGACTTGTCGCTGTCGAGTGCGGCCGCCCGCGAGGCGAGCAAAATACATGGCCGCAGTACCAAGCACATAAAAAACAATAAGACTACAAATATATATATCGGGGCCGACTCTCGCGCGGTACCGACATTACGTCACTCACTCACTTTCTTCTGCCCGCCGCCTGCTCGCTGGTTTCTGGTTGGTATTAGTAGCTCATATAATAGTAGGTTGGTAGAATATGATGCAATATTTGACTTCAGTGGCCACTATGAATGGTTCTTTAAGAATTCTTCCCTAAACGTGGTGCGATGCATAACTATTGTGATCTATCAGGCGTTCTGTGGTAGACAGTAGCTGGTACTATACCGAAGAAGTGGCCAGTTTTTGTCTAGAGAGGAAAATATTTCTCCGTACACAACCACAATAGCAGTATTTATTTGTAACTGGGGGCTTTACTTTGATTATGATTCACGTGGAAAGGTCAAAAAAATGAGGTAAACCTATCATACTCCCTAGGATATACGTATTGAGCATTTTTGCCACTCGTTTATAGAGCCTCGTAAGAGCTACAATAGGCATGAGACTTCCAAAATTATGCGAATGTACTAAGCATGTTGCGTATATATACTGGGAAAAATTTTGCGTTCTTGGAGTAGGCTGAAGTACTCCAAAATGGTCCGTCCCATTTCTCTATCAATGTCTCCGAGTTTCCCGAGACGTACGGCTGAACTGTTTCAAACTCGTCGCGTCGGGCTAGCCTGTGTGTGCTGTGGGTAGGAGAGGAGAGGAGTCAAGCTATAAACGCGAAAAAAGAGCTCCCAAGAAATTTTTTTTTTTTTTTTGGTTTCCCCCCCCCCCCCCCACATAATCTCAATCACACGAACAAACAAAACAGCAAAAATGACAATAAAAGGAGATGATGCTGCCCATTTGGCTAGCACATTTTCAGCTCCCAACTCTACAACTCTATCAAGAGCGGAATTAAGACAATTGATCCGTAAAAAGGAGAAGGAGATGCGTGAAAAGGAGCGGGAGCTTGCGGATTACAAACTACAACTTGGAGACGACGCCCCGTCTGACGGTGGAGAACAGTCCCAGTTTGACGACGGCAACGGTGATACTGGGTTTGATATGGATATTGACCTACCAGGGGAAATTAACAGTGGTGATGGTGGGGACGCGGTTGAAGCTCCTATCACCGAAACGCCAGCTATTGTTACTGTCGCTTCTACAAATGATGGCGAAACAGCGACAACAATAGCAACCACAACGACAACAACAACAGCTGCCGCTGTTAGTAATGTAGACATAAATGACGCGCAAACAACGAACGACGACGCGCAAGTAGCGGAATCCCAACAAAAGAGGAAGAAAACCGGCGGTCGCAGAAAAGGCACCAAAAACAAACCCAAGCCCATGTCTAAACGAATAAGTACACCACGGAAACAATTCTACACACAACGGGAGCGTAATATGGTTGCCAATGAGGGTCTGACCCTACTGAACTGTGTATTAAATTTCACCTTTCAACAGGGTGATGTTTTTTTTGACCGCGACGAGTTTGAAGGGTTGGTGTACTACAACCAATTGAGCTGTGGATTCCAGACGACTCGGGTAGACTCTCCACGTGGCCAGGACACCAAATTCGTGAAAATGCGGTGTATGGACAGGTTATGCGAGTTTGAAGTGAAATGTTTGGTATGTCCTCACATTTGTGAACGAACGAAAGGAAACGGAGAAAAAAACTAACAATGTATAGCAAGAGGACTTCACCACGACCGGTGCTTATATTTACACTATCATTAACATCAATGAAAAGCATTGTTCTGACTGTTCACAGCAACAACAACAACAAGAAGAAGAAGAAGCTACATGTACAGAGCACGGTGTCAAGCGTTTAATCAACGTCCCGTACGACAGACTGCTCTACGAGGCTAAACGCACAGTCCAGGATGAGGTGGACGAAATCAACAAATTGGGGCAGCAGCAGCCTATAACCTGTGGCTCCTATGCCCAGAGCAAGTCTATAAACATCTTCAAAGTGCGACTCTTGAAGTACGTTTATCGATACATCTCGGGCAATGACGCTGCGAAAAAAAAAAACATTTTAGCTGAATTTTTGGAGCATATTGACGTTATGAGAGGCGCCTCCGAAATAAACAGAATCAAACACCGCAAACGTGTGGCCAACCACGTTGCGGCAAGCAGCTATGGACTTGCAAATGACAAGGAGTACGGGAACCTGGATATCTTGTCAAACGCAAGCTGTACTACTCAAGCGTCTGGATCAGGATAACAGTGTGAGCTTGTTTGTGACGGACAATAATGGGTGGGGGTGATGAACAAACTATCCATTTCGACACCGAGCAGCAACTATATGAGATCGTCAATGACGACGCGTATGGTGCACGAAACCTCAAAGAATCCAGAACTCCTGAAAACGAATCCCGATCCGATAAAGAAGTTTATGAATCGGGTGCTAGATGCTGCAAAGTGTGAGAACCAGTACGCACTCGTCAAAGAGCGGTTTGTTGAAGCCGTTTGTTTGGAGCGTAGCCTCGAACGCGCATATACAGAGGTTTTGGAAAGCATGCAGGATGCTTTCGAGTAAATGGGTTTGCAAACCTTCTGACCAGGTCGATAATCCTGCCGTTGTTACAGAAGGTGATGGTGCAAGTCATGATTTACAAGATGAAGACGATGGCTCTACCGGTTTGGGGTTGGTGCTGAATCCGAACCCGCCTCCAATCGTCCTGATAAGCGTAAGATCAATCTGCGTGGTCTGCCTCGAAAACAAAGTGGCGGTTTTGGAGCCGTGGGGTATACTGCGCCCGTATCCTGAGCACTCGGGATTTGACAGGGTATTACCGTGAGTTGCAGCAGCAAGAAGTACTACCAAGAATAGTTTAGGTCTATATAAGTTGTATCATTTGAATAGCACGATAGTTTATTGGTAATTTCTATGGTTATTTGTTGCACATTCTCGCTCGGTTTGTTTCCACATATTTGAATGGTTTCAATCCGTGGTTGCGTGGTGATATTCGATTCACGGGCGACAAGTAAGTGTTTTGAATTGGGACTTCCATGGCCGACCAGCTTAGTAAGTTTGACCCAGACGTATAAACGCTGACGGGTCGACGTTAAGGAACGGTGTGAGATAGGCGGGTTCTATCGTCGACAGTGCTTTTTTTTTTCCCTTAATTTTTTTTTTTTTTTTTTTTTTTTTTTTTTTGATACACTTACATTCGTAATAAATAAATAAAAACAACTTAAATCATAGTGTAAGGAGGCGGCACGTCCAAAGCTTTTGTGGTAATAAACTGCTTTTTTGGCGCGGCTTCATTCTCCTCTTCCTCATCATCGCTGTCTGCAATGGCATGCTCGTTGTGCGTCGTGCTTACCTCTGCCTTTTCAGGAATCGGCTGTTGCTTCTTGTTTAGCTTGATGACTCTCCGTTTAGGCTTTTTGTGACTAGTTCGTTGGAAATTCTTGCTCTGGATTCGCATAATCTCCGTGTAATCATCATTCTCGTTAATTTCTTTAATATTCGGCTCTTCGCTTTGCTGCAGCCTCTCAAACGATTCCAAGTTTGATCGGCAAATCACGTCTGGGATGGTAGGCGTGAATAGGCTTAGAGTGTGTTGGCTAGCCATTAAAGTGTCCAGCCTCAGCATGTTTGTGGGTGAGAGAGCCGGCAAATCTGGGTTGATTTCCACCAACGAGACTGGTTTGAGTTTGGGTGATGGTGGAGAGCTTGCTGCAGGGGTGGGTAGACTACTGCTTGCTGCTTGCTGTTGTTTGACAAGCCCATTTGATGGCGTCCATTTATGACTTAGTCGGTGCAGAATTGTCGGCAGCTCTTCTCTAAACAACCCGCGAATCTGTGTCTCAATCTGAACTTGTAAAAATTTGGCAATACCAGGAAGAGCATCAAACGATGACTGCACTTTGATACTTTCCAGCGGGTCGTTTCTAAACACCAACGTTAACCCATTTGCTTTTGAATAGACTAGAATGATAATCCCGCTGAGTTTGATCTCGCTGAGCGTCAAATTAAGCGGCATGTTCAGTGGCGTTGAGGCACCGACAAAATCGGGCATGGAAAATTGTGGCGAGGTGGTGTTGGACTCGTAAACGTTTAATGGGTTGGCTTGGATCTTTGTGGCAAGGGTGATGGATGCATTGCCGCTGTAGCTAAGTTTGAAGATACCGCGGAACCGGTCATCAGCCATGTCGCCAATCTCCAAAATCTCCAGGTTAGGCGGCTCCTCCCCAAGGTACAAGTCTTGCACCACAATCTTGTCTGCAATGATTGGCGGCTTGTTGCCCTTGTTTAATGCATCTGTGAGGAGCTTTTTCGCTCGCGTGTAAAAATTTTGCTCTTCATTGAATGAGTTCCAGTTGAACGTGAAGGACATTGTGCTAGTATATATGTTCTTGTCGTGCTTTTTTTGTTTGTTTTTTTCCTTGTAAAAAATTAAAGTGACTCTATGCTCAGTTTTGGTGAGATGTCTTTATCACATTCGAGGGACGGTGCTCTATTGTCATATGCAGGTGTAGTGAATGCGATGGAGAAATGCTATTATACAAAACAAACAAGATGTAGATGAAAATGTGACGATGAAAAAAGGGTCAGGAAAAATATCAGAAGACTTTTTAGAAAAGTTTTTTTTTTTTGCTTTCTTCGGGAGGATTGTTGTTAATTGGGAGTTTTTGCGCGCGCGCACACACACACACACACACACACGGTAATAACGGTAACGGCAAGAGAATAATAATAAGAGTGAGACACATCCCGGCCGGAACCGGTTCCCTCCCCCATAAAATTTTGTATTACAATATTTCTAATCTGGACTCCGTCAATTGTTAATTCGTGAGCGGAGAATGCCCGGACATGCATGACTGCTGAGTTTTTATTATTATCATATAATGGGGTATGAACTGCTAATCCTTATTGGATGGTATGAAGCCGATCATGCGCGATAGAACTAGATATAGAATAGCTAGGGTACCTACTAATATACTAAGGATTATACCCGTCTCCTGATCTGACCAATACAAACATTCTTACTGGGCGTAGGTTACGATACGTAGTTTGGGCTGTTTTGAAAAATGTGAAACCTTTACGACAAAGCCTTAGGCTTAAGGGTGGGTCAGCCGTGCATCTCCGAGACCTCGGAGGCCTAATTAAGCCCCTCTCCCTCTCCATGTCTCGAAAAAAAAAGGGCTATAGCTAGTCTGCACTGCTGTTTTGTACATACCCGGCGTCCCGGCGTGGCGACCATAATTGTTTAAAGGGTGGATGATGTTTGTAGTTTATCTACATACGCCGGTCTAGTCATGGGAGTTGGTGATTATTAGTTGATGATCGTCAGCTGTCAATGTGCCGTACATTATAAATTAGCCTTACCTATGAATAATCCGGGGGTGGATGCTTGAAATAACAACTTTAATTCCCGTATTCAAAGCGTTTTAAAAATATATATTTATATATGAAAGAATGTCTCGGGTTTGTTATCTTGAGACGGAGATGTTTGTATTGTGGCGTGATTGTACTCTTAATAAGCTTTTTGTGAGGGCTTGAAAATGTTCTTGAATTAAATATATAAACAGCGGCCGGGGCTGACTCCACACGTGCTCGAAACTTTTTTTTTTTTTTTTTTTTTTTTTTTTCAATGGTTAAGTGAGTGCAGCCTAATACCTTCC